>WTSP01002017.1:121647-133716 GCA_025331215.1 Actenoides lindsayi
GTGAGATATTTTTATTTTATTTTTATTTTTATTTTTAAATTTATTTATTATTCACAAAGTACACATATCTTGGTTACTATGCAGTTCAGATGCCTAGAGTTTTATAACGTGCAATCAATTTAACTCCTGAATTTTCATTTTCTTCAGATCTACATGTCTCTTTAGTGTGGTTCATGAGGAAACTGATGGATTTCACTCTGGAGGCAGCTGTATTTCAGTGGTCAGCAAGCTTCAGAAAGCAGAGATTATCCTGTAGCTAATACACTCATCTGTGGCTTAAGAAATCTTCTGATCAATCATAGTCAATTTATTTCTTCATCTCAAATATCTCATTTTTAGTATAGATATGAAAAAGTTTTCCACACTCACCAGGATTTTTTTTTCAGGGAGCTGCTGTATGAAAGTGTACATAAATATTGTAGTTATAGGCAGTCATAGAGATAAAACACCCTATTTCAAAACAGCAATCATCAGTAAGACTACATTGCAACAAGTATGTTTTAGCACCATCTAGCTATCTTGTTAGGTAAGTCACTAACTTTATAACACTTGTGAAATTTAATCCTATACTAGAAAAACAAAACAAAACACAATTCTGTATATTTATTTTTTTTTCCAAATTAGTTGCAGAAGTTGATAGTGAAAAATCTGCAATTATTTATACATTTTCAAATGACCAATGTTAAAATGTGTTAGTCCTCTAATTGATGTCTGTGTCTTGGTCTAAGATGAAGGATGGCAGAGTGTTAGCAGGTGGCCTCTCACAGTTGTAAGAATTTAGTAGATATGAGTGAAATAAAATAGATTTCATCATAAAACACTGTAGCAGCTCAAGTCATGACATTGTTTCAGTCAGTAAAGTCAGTGTGTCCTTTCAGTACCTCGTCTCTGATTTGTACAAGCTCTTTGAATTAGTGCACTACTATCCATTGATATGACCTTATCTTGATTGAAGCCCCTCAAGAAGGTCTAGTGGGGAGGAGTAAGGATGCATTACCACTACATTACAGTAAGGTACATGGGGACTGATTTTCCTAGTAAGTGCCCGTCCATAAGTGTAACCTCTATAAACTACAGAGTTTGAAAAAGTTTGCCATTAAGCAGATGCAGCATCTAAGATCAGTGCCTGAGCTTAGTTTCTCTGTCAAGATCAAAAAGCACTTTCAGAAAAATCATCACATGAAGAGCAATTGTCTGCACTGAAGACAGTGGCACCAGGCACTTGGGTCAGAGTCATGCCCTGGTCAGGAGTATAAAAGTCATCCAACTCTCCTTATTGTTGGCACTGAGAAGGCTTGTAGACTACCTATGATGTTCTTTGTGTGCAGTGTACAGGTTTTGAGAAAAGAGGGAATTTAAGGTAAAAATACACCAATCTGATTAGTTTCAAACGATGTGACAATGAAAATCCCATATAAAAAAAATAGTGGAGCTAAAAAGAGTCTGGAGGTGACTAAAGATGACTGACACAAATATTTTCTGCTGTGCATCTTCTGGGAAGTTTCTATGCTGGTTTGGGAATTGTGCTATTCTTGTCCTGCGTCTTGATCAAACACCTGCTGTGTACAGCAAGAGTTTCGAGAGGCTCAGATGGTCTGGACCTTCTACCATTTATTCACTTGTTTCCTAAGCATTTATTTTAATTTAATAATAGAAATTGAATGGTTAGTACTGGGACCTGGCTGTAAAACAGCTTTGAGGAATGTCTTCAGGTATTTGAAACATAACTAAAAAACTCACTCAGTTCAAACACATGATATCTGAACATTTGTTAACGCTGCTGAAATATGTAATTAATTTTTCTTTTTCATTTTTTTTTTAAATAATGGTTCTATGAAATAGCAATTTTAAACTAGCCTTATTTATTACACTGTTAGCAGCATGTGAGGGCAAAACAACAATAAGTGAGATGCAATGGAGCTTTCAGTACTGAATGAGGAATTTAATTGAGGGTTGCTTCCTGGTGTATTGCTTAGCAGAGGAGCAGTTTATACAGCTCCAAAATCCATCTGTGTAGGTGAAGCATCAGTCAAAACCCACTAATAATACGTAAGGACAAGAGTAAACATTGGCTTCCTTGATGAGTTAAAATATAAGACTCAATCATAACAAGAAAATAACCTTGGAGCAGAGACCAATAATCTTTCTTTCTGCTTGATTTTCTTTATGTTCTGGTATTTTCTTTGGAGAGAAATGTTTCTGTTACTACTTCTTTAGTATAATTCTTGTATTTATTTGTTTATTTGGATGTGATTTTACTAGCCTTTTCTTCTCATTTTTCATGCAATCAACACAATGTCTGTGGCTATAAGTTCCCATTCATGGAGAAGGTGAGCAGGGAAATATGTAGCTTTGCTTGTTACCTGGAGCTTCAATAAGAAGGTTTTTCTTTTGCTTTTACTTTTGCTTTTTCTTTTTCTTTTGCTTTTACTTTTGCTTTTTCTTTTGCTTTTGCTTTTGCTTAGTTCTGGCATTTTACCCTGGGTGGAAATGATGTCAGAATTCTTGTCTTCTCTGTTAACTGCACTGTATTTGATATTTGTCATCTTTCACTTCATTTTCACAACTTTTTACATATGTATTGTCTTCCAACTATCAGTGACAAAACACAGTGAAATAGGGAGTAAATCACTATTACACCAGCAGGGACACCCCTGAGTCCAGAGTGCACTCATTTTTAGTGTTGGCATAATCTGCTCAGCCCAGCTGTGTTTTAGGAAGAACCAGAATATGTGGAATAAAATTTTACTTGTGGCAATTCAAAGTTATGTTGAGATGTCCCTATTAATGCACTGTTAGGCAAAGGAGTTGCACATTTAGCATATTGCAAAGAGCTAAACCAAATCTAAACAGACTTTTGCTTGCCAAGTGGTTTGCTTAACTCTTTCAATGCCACAAGATAAAGAAAATTTTTGTCACAAATGGAAAAGAGGAAGACTATGACGCTTGGAGGGCAGTTGCTCTTTCTTCCTTCTTATCAATTTATCTAAAATTAACCTAAAGGAAGTTTTGCACCAATTCTAGACATTGCCATCATTAGACAACCACTGCATGGCACATTTATGATCTCATTTTTGGACCCTTGAAGTCCACAGTTGAAGCCTATCTTCAATTCTAAGAGCCAAGAGATTTTTCTGAAGATGAAAACACTGCTAGGTACAAAACCTGAGATACCTCATATGGCATGCAATCACCAGGCTCCCTCTGTAATTAGCAAGAATAGATGGCCTGAATCCACCTTCAACGGTGACTGATTTTCTGCCCTGACTGTAGTTCAGTACAACTACAGGATAGCCTTAGGTACTTCAGACTCTTCCTTGAATTTAGCTGAGATTTGGGTATTAGACTCCAAATCCAAACACCATGTATGGGGATAAAAGTATTTCTGTTACTCCATAGTTGTTCTGAAAGTAAAAATGTTAATAATTCTAACTGTGCCTTAGGCATCTTCTAAGGTGGTACAATTCTGGTTTGTGCTTAAAAACAAAATTCGTATCACTGGAATGATACTGCCCACAGAAACTGTGGGCTAAAGTTATTTCATGGGAGACTAGGCAAGAGCTGAGCTTTGCAGAACTGACGGAAATTTCCCAGTCGTCCTTTAGACAAAACGATTTCCATTCTTCATAGAATTTAATTGCCTTATGGTGTTTTCATTTATGTGTGCTCCAACTCCATTGTTGTCAGTGTACTTATTCCTCTCAGGAATCTGCATGTCTGAAAGGAAACCCAACCTCATGGAGACCTTCTCATATCTTGAAGAGATGAGATATTTAAATAGGAAGTCTGTTGAGGGTGTTAGCAAGAAAATACAGGATAAAAGGGTCACCTAAAGTCTGATTCCATCAATTATATGTTACAGGTATGTAATAGAGAGTCTCAGATGTGAAGCTTACTATTTTTGCTGCACATATGCAGTGTAATTTAGTATCTTCCTCTGCATAGATACTGTTATTGAGCAGAGGTTCACTGCTGTCAGGATAACTATAGGATTATAGATACTCAAAATGCATGTAATGTTGAATTCTTCAGCCACTAAAATGTTATGCCTGAGGCATTACAAGGCTCATTCATTTCAAATTTGGCGATTCACATTGTTGCACTGCAGTTAACAGAATGTCGCCACATCGTGTTGGAATTTTCTGTACAGCAGCAGGTTTCTGAGCGCAAAACTTACATTGTAAATTATCCTGATTTACTGAAGGTTACTGTGTGATGAAAGAGGGCAGTGTGCTTAAAAGAGCACCTGTTAAGCAGATCACAGAGCTACAGGGGATATCTTTTCTGGGCACTGAACCAAGGAATGACCAATATTTCTATAGGAAAATGTTATTTATATAACAGAAATATTCTCCCTACATTTTAAGAAAGCCAGATAAATTTGACTATGAAACAGTGCTGTTCTTTTGGAAATGGGGGAAAGGGCAAGCCTATAAGTGTCAGATTGTCAAGCCTGTATTAACTTAAGTTCATGGTTTTTATAAGTTGAAGAGATTAATCTTTAAAATAACATTCATACTTATCATTCTCATGTAGTTAATCTGGTGCACAGGAAAGCACTAAAATAAACATGCATCTGGTTAACCAGCAGAGAAAATATTTCCTATGAGAGATTTCAGATGACCCAAACCTCACTATTTGAGCTTGTATATATAAGATTATGTTCAGTCGCGTGACAGTGATAGTTTAATCCAGTTTTGTCTGTATTATTGGATTTAATTTGATCTACATTCTGATAGTTCATAGCCCTGACTGCATTTGAGGAGTTGTGGAGTAGTTACATTGTTCAAGAATGCTGCTTGACCAGACATCAGTTTAGTAAAATTGGTGCTTTGCAGGTCACTTTATTAGTGAAGAACAAATAAAGTGTTAATGTGTTTGTCTCCAATTTTGGGATGAGTTTTCTTTCCTGATGAGAATATACAAATACACACACAGCCATGCACTGGAATGATCTATGTTGTCTCCATACTGTATTTTTGGCAATGAACAACAAGACTTTAGAAACTGTATCCAGACAATCATGTTTAACAGTTGCTGCTGAACCTTTCTGTCACTAAAGTTTTTAATAATATTATGAGCTTAAAAAAAAAAAAAAAGATGAAAATTGCCCACAAGAAGAATCATGTCATGTTTCTCAGTGCTATCCTCAGAAGTTGTGTTGTCTTCAAGTTTCCTTCTTAGCACCTGCCTTTTTTACTTTTATCTATTCCTGTGTCCAATTTTCTCATCTTATAAACTCAAATTTCCCTTTTCTGATAAACCAGTGTTTAGTTGGTGTAAATAATGTATCAAGGGAGATCTGTTGCAGCAACATGTAGTAAAGAATCTTTCCAACAAATGATGCCCTTGCTAACTAAATATGTTTTCTCCCTCATGCTCAGCTTTACATCCTCTGCAATGCTGTGTTAGAGGAGCACAGCAGTAAGAGTGAAAGGCCATTATACTGTGCTATAAATAGGGATAGACACAGGTTTAGTATATTCAGTAAATATGAGTACTAATAAAACTAGTATATTTGTATAATTAATAAATATGTCTAAAATATGTGCTTAATTTTGAGGGGACAATCTGCTGCTGAAATGAGAATTTTCCATCTGAGACAAGTAAAGGATATAAAGGATGCATCAGCCTGCAAAGACTACTAGGAAAAAAATGTCCCATGGGCATATTGAGGGATACCTTAATTTTGGGGTTAGTTTCGCTAGCCTTCCCTTGCAACAAACAGTGTTTCAATTCTGTGACAGACAAACTGTAGGAGATGTTCTGGAGTGACAAAGCCCTGAGCCTGGCTGGTGAGTTGCCCAAACCAAAAAAAAAAAAGATCCTACTTTGTCTTCAAGTCACACAACCACTCAGACTAGAATCTAGTTAATATTCCTCATGCCATGAGCTGAAATGAAAAGCTTCAGTAGTGACTAGATGGCCTTTGAAGATCTGAAAAGAGCTTAAATTTGAGGAGAGGATATATAGACATAGTATGTGTCTATTTTTACTTTTATTCATATATTTGTTCATAAGAAAAATATCCTTACAAGCAATATCACAGAATCACAGAATCACAGAATCACAGAATCACAGAATCGCAGAATTACAGAATCGCAGAATGCTAGGGGTTGGAAGGGATCTCGACAGATCATCTAGTCCAACCCCCCTGTCAGAGCAGGATCAACTAGATTAGGTCACACAGGAATGCATCTAGATGGTTTTGAATGTCTCCAGAGAAGGAGACTCCACAACCTCCCTGGGCAGCCTGTTCCAGTGCTCTGTCACTCTCACCATGAAATAGTTTATCCTTATGTTTACATGGAACTTCCTATGTTCCAGCTTGTACCTGTTACCCCTTGTCCTATCCTTGGACATCCCTGAGAAGAGCCTAGCTCCATCCTCCTGACACTCACCCTTTGAATATTCATGAATATTAATGAGGTCACCCCTTATAATATTTCCGAAGTATGTGTTTCTTGTACATAAAATTAGTTTTAGTGCAAAATGTATTTTATGCAAAGAACATTTCAATCGCTTGCTGTCATTAATCAAATTGAGTTGTCAATGTAAAGGAGTCACACGCCATGTAAATACACAACTGCTACTCCAACAGTTGCCAGTTGCTAGTGTCTTCTGGTGCACAGCATGAGTTGTGCAGGCTTGCAACTATCCATGCTTTCATGTCTTTTTACAGTGACCCCATATTCAGATGTTCCTGGCCTTCTGCTTTCTTTCAGGTTTGTAAAGTCAGCTTCACCTCCAAGCTGCTCTGTGGGTAGGAGAGGTCCTAGGTTTTTCAGGAAAAGAGCAGGCAACATTGTAACAGCATTAAAGGAAATAAAAAATGTTTCCTTTGAGCAACAAATTATACCAGCATTAAGCAACAATTACTGTAATGAAAATTATTGAAGCAGCAAGGTATCAGACAAGCTGTGTGCATCTGGTCTGTTCATCTGCTTCTTTGGAGAGCATTTCATAGACAGAGGCTAGCACAGTTGTTTTCGTTATACTTTAGCAGAAGAAAAGCAGAGGATGCTGTTCTATCTCATAAGGTTCATTTTTAGCCTCAGAAAGAAAGAACTCATGAAGTGTAAAAACGTACTTGTTTTTCTGTAAGTACAGGCTAAGCATCTTCATGCTGTAATTGCAGCAGATGTAAGTGAGGTTAGAGTGAGAAAATCCAGGTACTGCAAGTATAAGTCTTTAATCATTTAGTAGCTGAGAGTGTGTTAGGAAGTCCCATGCTGCTAAAAGATGCCATCTTGCAAATGGGATGCAAATTGGAGGTCCTGACTGTTTATGACCATTAAAGATTATATGAAGAATAGTGGTGATTAACTCTAATGTCCTGCCAAATTCTGGTGTAAAATTTTATTTTTTTTTCCAAATGAAGGAATTGCCCTTAGAACTGCAGTCAGATTTTTCATCATCTCTGTCCTAATGTTTGGTATTGTAAATGGTTATCTTTTACTCCTTAAGTTAATGCAAGCTATTGGCTATTAGACAATATGAAAACCTTCCGTCTAGATTCATCTGGCTAAACAAGCAGTTTGATGCTTCTTTGTGCATTTGACTGAAGGAGATTAACACCTAACAGTCTTTCCAGACAAACTGCAATGCTAGAAAACACAAATACTCTTAGTCTGCTTCTATGCTATAGTTCCACCACTATTGAAGGTGGTTGGCAGTAACTGGATTTGAATCGAGGCAGTTTAAATAGTACTTGCATGAACCCATGCATACAGTTTGGTTGTGGGAGCAAGAATCTATGACAGATGCTGATGAACAGAATTGCTTGATAACATGTCGCATAGTATACAAAATGGTTATTTGATTATACCTTAGGGAAAACTTCAGGGCTAATATCTGGCTGAAAAATATTGGAGAGGGAAAATAATAACAAAATTAAAAAAAACCTACCTCTCCTAGTATACTTGGTTGAGCAAGTATTTGATTGTAGATATCAGGTTTTTTGTTCCACATTTTAGGTTAGGGAAAAAAATATTACCAGTTTAGCCTAGACAAAAATGGCATTTTTCCTTTGTTTTGAAATTGTTTATGATGAAAAAGGTAGAAACCTATGTTTTTTTTCCATTGAGGTTTCTTTTGCTTTTCATCACCTAATGATTTTCCCTTGTCCAAGAATGGTTAATGGCTCAAACTGAAATGTCATCCTGTCACTGCCTATGTCACCATTAGAGACAAGAGCCTAACTATATCTGACTACATCTGAATTTTCTAATATCAATTCTAGAGTAATTATGAACTCTTAAATATGTGTGTTTGAAGATAGTCCCTTGATTAAACACTCTTCTAAATATCAGATATTTATTAATTGTAAGGTTCATATGTAATCCACATTTAATTTAATCTGATTTAAATTACATGAAGTAGAATAACTAGGCACAGACAAAACCATGTCTTTGCACCATAGACTAAATCATTGCACATATCCTCTAGAAAACTGGAACAAAAAGTAATTATGTGAAACAAATGCACAGGACTCTTATGATTCATATATTCAAGATTAGGTATGATCCTTGGCCAATATACTATCCTTATCCTTGACTTAGACATTCTGTATATTTCTATAACCTCTTTATTCCTTTTAGGAATTTAATCCACCTGACTTCAATAATTCCACGAAAAGTCAAGGCCACAATTTCCTGATAACCTGCTCTAAGTAATTTTACTGGTAGAGAAATTGCATATTTTAGCTATTGACCCTTGTTACAGTTTTGTCAGCAAGATGAATGACCTGTCACTGTTATCAGATATCTTTTTTAACACTATGCAATGACTGATTCACTTCCTGAGTCACTTTTTGTAGCTCTCCTTTGACTTAATAACATTGATGTGTTCATCTTCCAGGGACAATGTTGGTCCTGGATTCAGGATGCTTGTAGTGTCCTATAATTACTTTTCAGAAGAAAAAAAAAAATTTCTAAGTTTTCCATGATGGTCTTCTTTTCATACATTTAAGGACCAAAAATTTTATTCCCCATTGTTTTATACTGAAATTTAATAATGAGGTGATAATTTGTGGTTAATTCTACAGTCCTAATGTTCAGAACAAGGTTTCAAGATGAAGTCCCCTGCTTCTTTATCCTGCTTAGTGAAAAATATGGAGACTTTCTTCTTCAATTACGCCACCACCATATTTATTTTCTCCACTGTGTAACCCTAGCATGCAGAGAAAGTTGCTACAGACAACAATAAGCAACTCATGAACTGAAACTTCACTCTCAACATTGGAGGAGTTGGCATTTTAAGAGGTAATCCTTGTAGACTTATCTAGAGAAGACTCCAATACTAATAAATCAAATCAAAGGGGGATCAGGTAGAAGACAGCTATGGGTACACTCACAGTGCTGACTACACTGTTGCAGTGGGATCATTTAGTGAACAACTGTAAATTCAGAGAAAAAATATTCCTGTCTTAAGAAAAAAAAGAACTTAGATCAGATGATCGTTGTTGAGAATTGATTAAAAGTGTCTGACATGATTAGCTCTCAAACTACTGTGTTGCCACAGTTCCCCATAAAACTGTACCATTACTAGCATGTGTGTATCCAGCATTTTTTGTTCCATCTCTGTTCACAGTTTGTGATCTGAAACTTGGGCAATCAAGAGGTACTGAAACTTTCAGTTTGTTTGTTTGTTTGTTTGTTTGATTGCCTGTTTGTTTAGGTGTTTTGTTTGTTTAGGTTTGGTTTGGTTTTGATTTCTGAGGAAAATATTAGCATTTTTACTTGCACCAGGTTATTTTAGGATTCCTACTCAAAGATGGAATGAAAATATTTATAAAGGACTGTAATGGTGTCTCCCTTCTGTGAGGGAGAGCTGTCATTAGCATGTGAACCTGTTATTAAAAACAGGAATATTGTCACTGATTGCAGTGAAAATTGTGGTCTAAACCAAGATTATGCATTGGGCTCTTTGATTTACGCATGTGAGATGTGATCAGGGTGGGTTGGTGTGCTTGATCAATATGAAGGACAAGTATATATGTAATACAAACGTACAGAAGGCAGCCTTTAGCAGATTTTATTTTCTGTTTTTCTGTTAGCAGCTCCGTAAAGTCCTTTGTGGACACTGAAAACTTTCATTGACACACATAAAAGAGCATTCAAAGTAATTTCTTACCGCATGTAATATGAATCTCTCTGGATGGAGGACAAAAGGAAGAAAAGCTTTGTCTCTTTGGATGAAAGACCTATTTACTACTAAGCTTGGGAGCCATAATGCAGCATCTTTTGAATTAAAACATGAATACAAGACTGTTCATGTAAAGCTTTCTAAAAACGTGTGGTAATCTAGCACAACTTTGTTTATCCAATCCCACAATTTTTCATTCCACACTTAATGTTGTTCTGTCCTTTATCTAAGAGCTGTCTTTTGCCTCACCTTTGGAGGCAGATATGCAGCCCTGAAGCAGTGCTGCACCAGATAGGCAACTTCAGGGTCAAATGTGCTGGCTGTTACCAGATTGGATCAAATAGGAAATGCACAGTACTTCAGTTATCCTTAATTAAAATAAGTAGTATATGTGCTCTATTCCATATGAAAAAAACCAGCACGTAATCATTATGAAACAGGTGAACAAGGTGCTGTTAGAACTGCAAAGTGAATAGCAGAAACTCTTATGTATCATACATTAACATTAGGGAGTGGGAAAGCGGGAACTGCCAAAGTGATGTTCTCTAGTTTATCTTCAGAAGCCAATTAGTAAGCTGTAATTTTCTATTTTTCCTACCTTTCACATAGCCATAAACATTTAAATATGTGTCAGGTATTTAAAACTCAAGTTAAAAGTCTGAATTATGACCCAGGTAAATAGCAATCCATATATAAAGCATGAAAGATCAACATAGTGACAGTCAAAAAAGCAATTACAGCAACTGAGAGACATTTTGCATTTTCTGATGAG
Source organism: Actenoides lindsayi (assembly GCA_025331215.1). Classification (NCBI taxonomy): domain Eukaryota; kingdom Metazoa; phylum Chordata; class Aves; order Coraciiformes; family Alcedinidae; genus Actenoides; species Actenoides lindsayi. The sequence goes on from WTSP01002017.1 coordinate 132,566, forward strand.
CAAATGAGCAAATGATGAAATGCAGGTTGCATAGAGGGTAGTAATTAGGGATTCAGTGTCTTGCTTGTGACTGGTTTTAAGTGACAGTCCTCAGAGGCTAATACTGGTCTGTCACTCACCATCAGTGACCTAGGCCATGGGACAGAAACCAATCTCAGCAAGCTCATGGACAATATCAAACTGGGGAGAATAGTTAATACACTGGAGGGACAGGCTTCTCTTCAGAATGATCTTGACAAGCTTTAGGAATGGGCTGACAGAAACCTCACATAGTTTAATAAAATGTGAAGTTCTATATCTGAGATGGAGTTAACCCCATATAACAATATAAACTGGGGGATAATTGGCTAGAAAGCATCACCACTAAAAGGTCCTGGGAATTCTGGCAGACAACAAATTGAATGCAAGAAACATTGCACCTGTGGAAATAAAAGCTAACTCCACAGTTGTCTGTATTAGCAAAAGTATAGTCATCTGGTTGAAGGAAATTATTGTTTTTCTCTGATACTTGTGAGGCTGTATTTGGAGTACTGGCCATGCTGAGGGTCCCCAGCAGGAGACAGACCGACAAAGTGCAATTCCAGTTGGCTGGAGGTTTGGAGTACATGTTGTACAAGGAGTGACTGAGGGAGGAAGGTTTGTTTGGTCTGAGAATCAGATGGTAAAGTGGAAGGTCCATCACTGTCTTCAAATACCTAATGGAGGGTCAGAGGGAAAACAGACAGGAGTTGAGGGAGACACAGTGAAATGATAAGAAGCAATAGGCACAAATCGCAGCAGGGGAGAAAGGAAGGAAGAACTGCCAATAGAGGTCATGCATCCCTATCTGTGGAAATAATTCAGAAATGCAGTAGAAAAAGCCCTGAGCAACTCCATCTAAAGTAGAAAGCAGCTCTACTTAGAGAAAAAGTTGGAATAGTTGACATCTGTCCTGGTTTGAGTAAGAACAGAACTAATTCTGTTCAGTAATTTTACTTTTCAGCTCAGTTCTTCTAACTAACTGCACTGCCCGAAGTTAGCAGCTTGTTTCTCACAGACAGTGTCTGCTTCTAGCAGTGATAACACCTCATGTTCAGAGTTACTACCAAGGATTGGTATGCAGACCAAGGCCACTGCTGGATCTTGTGTACCACATTGGGGGGTGCAGAAAA
>WTSP01002018.1:10205-78087 GCA_025331215.1 Actenoides lindsayi
CTGGATGTGTTTAAGCATCGCTTAGATGTGGTGTTGGGGGATATGGTCTAGGGGTGAACTTGTAGAGTAGGGCTAATAGTTGGACACATTGATCCCAAGGGTCTTTTCCAACCTAAATGATTCTGTGATTCTGTTATTCTGTATTTGAATGAAAGTCCATGAAAGCTGCCAGAAGGGAAAAATTTGGGGTTCTTAGAAGACACATGGAGTTGCCATCTATGCACCACCAAAGACCAGCCAAGTTAACACAGTTACATCATGATTTTGGCAATGGTTACAAAATACAAACCACTGTAGAGCAGCACAATTATTTCAGTAGCCACACTAAAGCTTGCCTTTTCAACTCCAAAGTCTTGGTAAGCTGAAGCATTAAAATCAGTTCAAATGCACATTTTCAAACTTTGTATCAGCAGATTTGACAGCATATGCTGACATCAGATCTCCCGTTCTACTCTGTTATGGGCATGAAACTCTACAGACAACAGACTAATAAATTAAAAACAACAAAGGGCAACATAAGCCTTACTACAATTATCGGGAACTTCTGCTAACATTTTTATTTCAAATAAGGACAAATTATGAATTTGAACTCCAGTAGGTAACAGGAGTTTTGGGTTTCTTTCTTTTCCAAGCATAAATAGACAGTTGATGCATCTTTATTTGTCCTCTTGTATATGCAAAAAGGCATCATTCAATTATTCTTATGAGGCAGATGACATTTAATAGACAAAATGAATAACCATATAGAAACAACTTTGCACTTAACTGTGGAAGAAAGTTACTAAGTAAAAAATTTAAAATCAGGAGCGTAGAAATTTGACTACTTTTTTAAAGTCATTTATATGTCTTGAGATATGGAATTGGAAGTCAGATAGTATTTCAGTAGTTCTCTGAAAGGTGCTTAGCTATGTACTTTTGAAAATTCCATCCATTCTCAGGCTTTTAGATATATTGTACACTGTATTTCTACTAGCGTTTCTGGATTCTGTCTTACAGTCATTTTGGTTGGAAGAGACCTTTAAAAGACCTTAAGTCCAACTGTTAACCTAACACTGCCAGGTCACCACTAAACCATGTTCCCAAGTGCCACATCTACACAACTGTTAAATACCTTCAAGGATGCTAATGCCACCACTTCCCTCGGCAGCCTGTTCCACTGCATTGCGACCCTTTCTGTGAAGAAATTTTTCCTAATATCCAATTAAACTTTCCCTGACACAACTTGAGGCTTTTTCCTCTTGTCCTGTCTCTTGCTACATGGGAGGAGAGACTGACCCTGCAATCTCCTTTCAGGTAGTTGTAGAGACCCCTGAGCCTCCCTTTTTCCAGGCTAACCAACCCCAGTTCCCTCAGCTACTCCTTGTAAGTCTTGTTCTCTGGAATAAGCTTCATTGCCCTTCTTTGAACATGCTGCAGCACCTCAATGTCATTCTTGTAGTGAGGGGCCTAAAACTGAACACAGTATTTGAGGTGTGCCCTCACCAGTGCCAAGTACAGAGGTACAATTACTTAGCCCTGCTAGCCACACTGCTGCTGATACAAGGCAGGATACTCTTGGCCACCTGGGCACACTGCTGGCTCATATTCAGCTGGCTATCAACCAACATCCCCAGGTCCTTTTCTGCCAAGCAGCTTTCCAGCCACTCTTCCCCAAGCCTGTAGTGTTGCAGAAGGTCATCGTGACCTAGGTGCAAGACCCAGCACTTGGCCTTGTTGAACCTCATACCATTGCCACATCCCTCTGTAGAGTCTCCCTACCTTCAAGCAGATTAGCATACCTGCCTAACTTGGTGTCATCTGCAAACTTGCTGAGTATGCCCTTGATCTCCTTGACCAGATCATTGACAAAGATATTGAATAGAACTGTCCACCATACTGAGCCCTGGAGAACACCATTTGTGACTGGTGGTCACCAGCTGGATTTCACTCCACTTACCACCATTCTCTGGGCACAGACATCCATACAGTTTTACACACAGTGAAGCATATGCCTGTACAAGCCATGAGTAGCCAGTCTCTCCTGGAGAATGCTGTGGGAAACAGCTTTACTAAAGTCTAGGTAGACAATATCCACAGCCTTTCCCTCATCCACTAAGTGGTTCGCCTTGTTATAGAAGGAGGTCACGTTAGTCAAGCAGGACTTGCCTTTCATAAACCCATGCTGACTGGGCCTTATCACCTGGTTGTCCTCTCTGTGCCCTGTGATAGCACTGAAGATGATCTTCTTCATAACCTTCTCTGGCACCTAGGTCAGACTGACAGGTCTGTAGTTCTGTGGATTGTCCTTATGGCTCTTCTTCTACATCAGTGTCACAGTTGCTAAATTCCAGTCAACTGGTACCTCCCTGGTTAGCCAGGACTACTGATAAATGGTGGAAAGTCAGTCACAAAGACTAAATTTTCACTGAATCAGCAGTTCAGGGCCAAGCCTTAGTAAACTGAAAAGCAGAAGTTTGGTGTCTCGGTTATATCACAACTCTTTTAGACAGCTCTGACAGAGAAACTGGTAATGTGTTTTTTTTCAATGAATTTGAGGAGTTAAAATTAAAAAATACTTTCTGATATGTAAGACTTCACAGATAATTTAGGGCTTAAGGTAATGCTTGCATGAGTGTCATAGATGTGCAGTGAATAGGGAAATGACAGAGTGTATGTGAATTTAACCATCTGTCAGCTTACTTGGATAGCAAATTTGAAAAGCTGCACTTGGAAGAAAAATGTGCATATTGCTCATTCCCATGAGGTCTTTTGTCCAAAAGCTGATTCCTGGATGTCAATGAACCATGTAGTGCCAGGTGATAAAAATATTTAAAGGAGAGCTTAGACTAATAAGTACTTTTGACTTTCTAGGGCATCAAAACCAAACCAAATGAGAAAAATTTCAACTATGTTTGTCTGAGAATTGCCTGAAAGCATTTCTCAGGGAGTCTCTAAACATTGGTATTCCAAATGGCTCTGCAAATGCAGTTGCATGAGGCAGTGGAAGTATGGATGGCCTGAGAACATGACTATTTAGTAGTAGCTTCTGCTCTGAACCTTTGGAGAAATATTACTTTCTGGTTCCCACTTTAGTGTATGCTTTGTGGGTGGGCTTTAACTCATAACTTCCTGAGGTAAAATGTTTGTATGATCCCAGCAAATTAAAATCTCATAAACTAGAGACCTTAATCTGTCCTCATCCACTTAAATGCCCTAACCAGTGGTTTGCAAAGTCAGGACATTTTCTGCCAGGTGTCCTTCTTGTCCCAGGAGCCTTTCTTTCTCATTTGCTTGTGTCCAGATTGGAGAAAAGGGTTTAATTTCCTAACCACCAGCCAGGACTGATGGATAGGAAATGCTCAGAGGAGGTGGAGGATTAAAGTCCCTTATGTTGAGTAGGAACAGGCCTAGGGTTCATGCTTCCCTGGCACATGATCTGGTCATGAAAACCTAGTCCTCAGAATCACCTTCTCTGTTTCCAGGGCCAGCTATCTTTTTTTAACCAAGCGTGTGAAGGCTGTGCTTTGTGCAGAGCTCGGTCACAATCTCTGTGCTAAGTTTGAGCTTATCCAACCAGAGTACATGCCAGAGGGATCTGAAGAGTGCAATTTTCCATATCCCTAAATGTTTAAGAGAGTGAGGGCATCTCCACATGTTGGTTGACCAAATGAACGTGTTCTATAGGAGGTGCAGCGGTGTGGTGTTGGACATATAGAAAAAAATATTTTTCCAGAAAACACAGACAGCTATGTCCTCTCATATGCCTGTGTAAGGTCTTTTTACATTTACTCTTTTTGGTACCCAAGATGTGCCAGTGTTGTTCTACATGCACCTAAATGCTACTTTGAGCCTTAAGGTCAGCTCTTCCCATATTTGATACTAACTTGTTGTTTGACCATATGTAAAGGTATCTGGCTAAGTTTGAACTTGGAAAGCATTTATTTGTGCCTTTGTATTCATATCATCTCTGGTGTGGGACAGAACTGCCTCTTACCATATAGAGCCAATGTCCAACTGAAAGGGGCCTCTTGAGTGCTACTGTAGCAGTAATAATAATAATAGTAAGTCTTGAATTTCCTGCTTTTTCCCTCCTCCTTCCATCTGTGATCAGATCCCTTTCTTCCCTGAGACTGGTATATATTACTTGTATCATGACTGTACTTAATTAAGGTCTCCAGTTAGTTCTATCATGCTCATGCCCTTAAAAACATTACCCTAAAAGCCACATAGCAGAATTTTAAATATTCTTCCTAGCCACCCCCTGAACATGAATCTGGAGTATGGTGAATGAACAGGAAATGGTAAGAACTCCTTATGAAATGCATAGACTTGGATATTTTCTCAGAGGGTTTAGATTGTTTACAGTTGCTGCATGTGGTACACAAGCCTGAAAACCATTAGACCAACACAGTTTAAAAACTCGCAGATGAAAATGTACTCTGCAATTTTATATATTTACAAAAATGGAGGTACACCGGTTCAAATTTGTAGCAGATATTTTTTTCAACTTATCTATATACCCAGACTTGCTGACTGAATGGAGGAACATCTGTAGATTTCAAAGCAAATTTTGGTACATCTGTAGCTGAAACTGTCTCAAGTTCCCACTGAATCAGATTATTCTTATCAGATATGCTTAAAGATGATAAGAGGATCAATGCTGTCAGCAAGTGCAAAGCAGCACAAAAATACAGTTCAGTGAAAAGCAGCTTCATTGTAATGCAAAAAACATCTCTGTGCCCCAGCCATTCTGGGAGTGCGTGGGCAAGAGTTTGAGTGATTTGAATACAGGATTCCTTATACAATAATTTCTGCCACGCATGAGACGTGAATTGATTACTTGTCCCTTGAGAGTAAATGGACCTGCTCATCACGCAGGTCTTTGTAGAGATAATGTATACACCTGTTTGGAAGATTTAATAGTTGTGGTTGAAATACCAGGTCTGAAGCTCAAGGGTTAGGAGGGCTGGTTAAGCTTTAAAATCACTTGGAAGCAGCTGACTTTAAGTTGCCATGGCAAAGGATTTTCAGACAATGAGAAGCTTTTACATTAATATATTTGTAAGCCTTGTTGTGATATAATTGTCTCTGTGAAGAGCAGTCTCTTTCGTGCTCCTGCTGACACACACTGATAAAATCATAAAGTAATTATATAGTGCAAAAGTTATTTTAGGTTTTATTCTCAGAGGGTTTTGCCACTGGTTTGGGGATTCTGTCTCTGGTAGATTTTTATCTGCTTATCAAAAAAATTGTCAAGATACCCCCTATATTTGTAAAAAATACCAAGGTTTGGAAATAGCAGTGATTCTCAATAGGTTCTGTGATCCTCCTGTATTCCTCCTCAGTAGCCAAACTATAGGTGTGAAAAAGTGTGTCCCATCTAAGATTAGACTGAGATAAGAAGCTTAATGGTAGGGAGAAATTTGCAGATAATTTTGCAGGGATTTATTCTGTTTCTCTTTGGGAAGGAGAGAGTGTAGCATCCACTCTTTTCAAGACAGCTTGCCGTTGTCCTCATTGCTGCTGATTAAGTTTAAGGTTGCTCTCCTGAGCAGGAGCAGAAATAGGGCCTGTTTCAGTAGTTAGCTAGCTATGGTTGATTTCTCATGTGCACGCTGAATCTCAATGCCAAGAGGACTGGAAGCCAGTACTATTATTGCTGTTTATCTTTGACAGCTCCCCAGAAGCTGATAGCTGATGCAAATGGTACTAGTAGCAGATTTTGTATGTCAGGAGCTGGGAACAATACCTGTGTCTCTTTGATGCCACCTTCCAAAGACTAGCTAGGGTCTTGGGTGTTTCAGAGAGAAGTTTTCTGAGATGCCACTTTTCCTGCCAGCTGCAGAGACAGTCAGAATGTAAAAAAGGAAGTTTGCAGGACAAAAAAGGGCTTTGGAGAAGCAACAGTGACTCTCTGACATTCACGCCCAGTGGCAGTTTGTCATACTGAAATTTAATGGGCTTCAGGACATGAAGTGAGGTGTATTTGTTCTGACATGGTTTTAATTAAGGTTTTTATGAAATTCTTTTAATTTAATTTTTGTTTAACATTGACCATTCCTTGTTTTGGATTCTGCAGTTCTGAAAAGCTTTCCAATAGGGCTTTAATTGAAGGCTTTTCAATGTAATTATTAGTTGTGTATTACATTGGAATGAAGTCGATTCGTTTAACTTAGCACGGTATGAATGCTTCATACACTCATCTGCTATGCTAATGCACAGAACTGGGATCTACATTACAATACATTGTCTCCTCTCCCTGTACTGCAACACAGACCAGCTATTTATTCAGTTTAGTGACAGCAGCAGCACACAAGTAATTGGGGCTTGACAATTCTCTGTAAGTATCATTAATTTAGCACTAGATTTTAGTCATAGGCAGTACCCAAATGTCATAACAACATACAAACATAAACCGATTGATTGGATTACATAATTGGATCAATCAGATTAATCACAAATCCATATATTTTTAGCCATGTATTATTAGTTATGTGGAATCATGGAGCAAACTGATGCACATGTATGGAAAAGAATACTTTGCAGAGCAGTATAAGCTGTTAGTTATTAATTCTTTGAAATGAGCCAAAACATTTAATCTGAGTAAAATGAATAATATAGGAAAGCTTTAGAGAGAACTAAAATCATTCACAAGATTAATGAGGTATTTGAAGGTCCCCAAAATAAAATAGCCCAAAGTTACACAAAAGGCAAAACTGTGCTGAGGGAAGATTTAGTAACGAGTGGGGAAAAATGCCCCTTATATGAAATTAAGGATGCTGAATAGTGGGCGGCGATAAGCTCATTTTATGTAACAAAATAGTTTTAAAAGTGAGGTACAAAAATAGATATGAAACTAAGAAATAACTGCATTGCAGCTTTCATATATTCACAGCTCTTCCAAAAAGCTTGAAGTCTATAATTTAAAGCAGCAATAAGAAACTATTCACCTGGTATGGGAAAACAGCAGGTCTTAAATTCTCCAATCTTGCTTCCATCATGCAACTGAAAATGCACTCACCACACAGCTAAAGAGCTGGTATTCCCTTCCTACCTGTTCACATGCTGTGGACAGAAAATGCTGCAGTCATATGATGAATGTGCTTGTAGTCAGGCAGTAAAAGGAGCTCTGTAAGTCTGCAGGAAAACAACTAACAAGAAGGATGGAATGCAGTTCCTGCAGCCCTTGCCCCACGCCCTTCCCTCCCAGAGGATATATAGAGAAGACTTTGCAGTCCAGGCTGCTGAGCCATGGATTTCCTGGAGGGTTCAATCCAGATATTCCCCAAATTGCAGAATGGCTTTCTAGCTTTCAGGTTGATTTTATTTTGCAAAGCTACGGTCCTGTCTAAAGACCTTTGCTGGTTTGAGCTGGAAGCATTGGAGATGCTATTGGTCTGAGTATGCAAGATGGCCATTTATTTGGGGGAGAGAGTCCTTTGCCTTAACATTAGTTTAAATTTAAAATAACTATATCCTTTTAAGAGTAGATAGTGCCACTACTTTTTGAAATTGCGTAAATAAGGTTTGCATTTTCCAGAGAAATCTTTGATACAGAAAAGCAACAGCAATTTCTACTGAATTGATGCTCAGAGGGAGGAAGCTATGAATCACGCAGTAGCGGTAAAGAGCATCAGCCAAACAGGCACCTAGCCAAACAACTAGAAAGTATTTTTCAAAAACTTTTCAGTTGGCCAAATGTCACTGAATCACACTAGATAGATCTAAGGAAATTTGTACTGCCAAGACAGGTCTTTAGTCTGCCATGGGTACCAGAGAATACATAAAACTTCATGTAGGTTATGGGAACAATATTGTGAAGCTGATCGTTTAATGATTTCAATAATTAAACATGAAATGTGTAAGATTTTTTTTATATGTAAATAGCAGCATACCAGTTGTAATAATAATAGAAGTGAACATAAAAGAGTGAGTGTGATAGAAAAGTAGTTCTAGAAGAACTGCAAATTGAATTCATAATTATGATGAAGATGTGAGCCGAAATGTGGGTTCCAGCTTCTTACGCTCAGTGCTTTGGTCAGTAATCTCTAGCATACAGCTATTTATGTAGTAAATAAAAACCTGTAAATACTGCTTTTCTATTACTATGCAAATCCTCTGTGTGGGAGTAATGTTTCTGCAGGAGTGATGCTGAACAGGTGTCATCCTCCCTCACTCCCACACCATTTCCAAATCAGAATAATTTGAAGTTCTTATAACCAAGACACCGTGGAAGAAACAAATAAACATTCGCCCTGTACAATGTTAAATTAGCATTCTACGTCATATACGGCCAATCCTACAAAGCATATGCCTGTGTATGGGATAAGTATATGGATATGTCAAATTAATAAACATGGATGCAGAGTTTTGTCAAGTATTGACAGTATTTCAACTTAACAACTGGAAATTTCTGATTTAGGATAAAAAAAAAAAAAAAAAAAAAAAGACTGTGACTGTATTTCCAGAGCGCTATCAGACTTACATGAAATTTGTGTCATTACTTCATAGTAAAATTCAGAAACCTGAAGTATGTCACTTGTCCATGGATGCTTGGGGCTCGTGAGTTGGCAGAGAACAGTACCAAAAACCACATCTATACCCATGTGCTTGGTACCATACTGTATTATTATCCAACATCTGAAAAATGATTCCATGTGGTTGCCTCTTGTGTGATAAATAACAGGTTTGGGTTGAAGGTAAGGAAAATGGAACTGCTCCATAGCTCACTCTACTGTTGGGTTTAAACTAGAAACCTACTACTTCTCTGAGCAACAGTAACTTGTGTCTGATAGTCTTGCACTCAGGCTGATTTCAGGTATTTACAGGCATACTAAGGAAACCATTGCCTATTGCCAGAAACTGCAAATGCTTTCTCATCTATTTTAGCTAGGTGATGTGCTGTATGAAAATTCGTGCAGACCATTTTTATAATGCTTTTTTCATGTTTTCCTCCTTTTCACAGTTTTGCGGCTTCTCCAATAATGATGCCAGTTTATACTGGAGTTCAATTCTTTTGAATTAATGCTATTTTTATAACTTTATTAATTATCTTGTGAATGAATGACCAAAACAAAATGTTTACATAAAAATACCTTGACTTTGAAGAATTTTATATCTACCTTCTATAGCAATAGTTTACTATACCCCACTGTACAGTAGCATCACAGAACTGGAAGAGTGACAGATACTTTTATCATGTTTATTCTGGTTTTGTGGCATGTGTGAAAGAAATGAGCTTTTGTCTGATACACTTAAATGACATTCTCCTGAGTTATGCAGACAGTATTTTTAGTGTCATAAAGGGTGTTTCATACCAAAATTCTGAAATATTACTTTGCTGTTCTCCTTTTACAACTGATTCTTATCCTCAGAGTGATTTATGGACAGTTTGAAACATGGATTTTGCATGCCCTATTTGGATTAAGCTAAGCATAACTCTGAGATCTGCTAATGATCTTTATTCAAGAATGCAAAATAAAAACATCTTGCCTTCCTTATACAAAAAAAAAGAAACAAAAAACAAAGAAACAAAGAAACCCCAAACAATAACAACAAAAACAACAAAAAAACCCCAACAAACCACCAACAAAATCTGCACTGCAACAGTAGTTGGCACTGTCCTGACAGTTCAGCCTGTAGTTCTTCAATACAGCAATCATATTGTTAACTGTTTATTTGTGCACAGTAGTCTTGGTCATGGATCAGGCTCCAACTCAGACTGTGTAAAGAGACAGTTTATGATCGTAAACTAACAGTGTTGTGAATACTAGCCTTCAGCTGTGAGTAAATTCTGACTTTTATGTATTGTAAATATTGCCATGATAGTTTAAGTATCATTCAGATGAAAAAAGATTATATGAATTTTCAGAGGTTTAAAGGAAGAGGGCTTTCTCACCTCAAATTTGTCCTTTCCACCTACCTGTTTCACTTGTGGTAGAGTGCTGCTAATTCTTAGATTCTATTTATTCTACCACTGAAGAAGAAGTTGTATATTGTTGAATATTTTCAGAGAAATTTTCTGAACTGCTATTCTGATTGTAGCTTGTGAGATGGAAGAGAGATGCTGCATACATAAGATGTTCATAGATGTAGGTTGTATTTATATTTCTGGCTGTTTGGGGCAGCGATTATCTCTTCTTCTCTTTATATATGCATAGAAAATGAAAACTATTGAAAAAAAGCTAAGAAGAAAAAAAAATTAAAAGAAAAAAATATAGAAAGTAGAAATCCCCAATAATGATTTCTAACATACATATCAAGAAGATGGCCAATGGCTAAAATGGGCTCTTTTCATTCTTTTCTATACATGGGTAAGATTTCCAAGAGAAGAGAAAGACTTCCTCTTTTAGAATAATTGCAGTTTTTACTTAACCTCTAAGTGTAGAGAGTAAGAATTTCATATTATTATGTGACTAAGAGAAATGAGATTCTTTTCCTTCAGGCTGCCCTGCTTGTTGTGCCAAGCAGATCCTAGACTACCTGCCTGGGAGTGCAAAATATGTTGGAAAATGCAAAGCAACAACCTGAGCCTACGTATGGCACCGGGCTGAAGCTGAGAGCAGGGTAACAGCACAAGAACAACTGAGATGAGAACAGTCTTTGAACTAATGAGAACCCTGATGAACCAATAAGTATTTTAACTATTCCAAAAATATTATCATACTCTTCCCCATTTAAGGCTTCAAATGGCTATGAAAATATGTATTTTTGCTGTAACCAATATATTGTGGAAGTATAGAAAACAACCACTAATATTTTTTTCTTTGTTTCTGCTAAAGTCAAGGGCTTTTTAAATATGATGATAAAATTCAATTTCAACATCCTTAAGTATTCAAATTGAAGAGAAACGAAACAGTGTTTATAGAGCTTATTTTATTCATTTAGCATTTTATGATCATAGTCGTATGAGCATTATTTCTGATAGATTAGGTGCTAAGAAAATTAGGTCAGTATGAAATCCAGTCAGTAATATATTAGCAGATTCCTTTATAAAAACAAGATGCCAAAAATTTCCAAAAAATGCCTACAACAGTAAACTCAGTCAGAGTGCCTTATTCTATACATACTGTGTATTTCCAGTGTATATTATGTACTGAAAGAGATAGATATCCATAAATTGTATCCTTTTGGAAATCGATACTGACTTTAGATCTAAGCTGCTTTATTATGGACTTGAAGCTGATGCTGTAAAGGTCTTAAAAGTGTATGCAGCATCTATCATACTTAATATCCATGAGCAGCAGATTGCAAAAAATAGGCTAGACTCAAAAGAAAATTACTTCCCCAGGGCAAGATAATGTAGGGGTTTTAGATGCCAGAAGGGCACACGGACTATTGTCCTTAAAAGAGAAAGAGAGAAGGAACAAGTAAAAAGTTATTCACATATAAATGAAGACAGTACCTTCCTAACATATATTTTGTTTATGTTTAGATCTAACAAGACAAATTCTCATGAGGGCAAATACAGTTTTCAACTCTCCTCAGCCCTTAAATTGAACTTCAGATTACAAGATAGAAAAATCATTATTAGGGAGTTGGTCTAGGGGTGAGCATGCACCTGATTTTCTAGTTTAACAGAAGAGTTGTTCAATCATTTAACTGTGTGTGTAAGATGACGTAGAGTGCAACCGGACTGCAAAAGCATGGCCCTATACTTAAGCAGCACAGATGTAAATAATTTAGCCAGATGCAAAGCCGTGAGACAAGGTCTAAAACAAGGCAGTCGTATTATTTTGAACAACCAAATATGTCATGTTGCTTGTTCAAGGGGTGTTCCTAATATTTTAGATGGTGGATGATGTGTTTAGGGTCAGCTTTCCAAGTTTGGACAAGTATGCCCTTTCACTTTCAGGTGACTCACATGTCTAGTGGACCTGACTATTGATCTGAATTGAAACAGGCAGACTGATTCAAAAATAAATTGAGATGTCACTGGGGCTTGTATCAAATAGGAAAATATTATCATTGGTTTTGCTTAGATTAGGAAGCTGAGAGCAGGGAAAATAAATAGGGAACAAAAAAAAAATTTAGGAAAAAAGGCAAAGCATGTCAGAATTATCTAGTGCAGCAGGTACTTGTTCTGGTCTGGTGATTACTCTGTGCTACAATATCTGAAGCAGTGCCCCTGTTGTGATTCATTATCACTATATAGCAATATTCGAATTAATAATAATGAAAGACAATCATAAACTGATGATAGAAATTGTGGTGTTCCTACATGGTTTTATAACGAAGTGGCTAAATAACTGTTTTTGTGGAGATAATTCCATTACAAAGAAAATACAGGTAACCTTTACAGATAAGTAGTTATGTAATTTAGTCTGGTAGGACATTATTGGCCTAATTCTCTGCTTATCTGAACAGATAAAATTTCACCAGTGATGACGGTGATGTGCCCATTTATTCTAGCAGGGAGCTGTGCAGTTTTAAATTATCTGATGTTGTCTGAAGTGCATCCTTGTCTTTGCTTTGTTAGAATCAGTTTCTCACTATTTTCTCACTGGGATTGCTTCAAAACCAGCTTTGGGCAGCACAATTGTTTTTTGTGGCATGGGGATTGAGCCCCGTACTGGGACCTAGCAGGGTGCTGGCTAGCATCTAAATATGTAACACAACATGGTCCTTATTCTTCTTTTGTGGGGGAGTACCACATAATTGTGCCTGATCGGCAGCTTTGTCTATTGAGGACTAGCTGGGGAATTGTGTTTCCATGACCATAAACGCTATAATTGTGCCTGCCTTTACTTTATGTGTGTCATGCAGAGCTGTTACTCAAACAAAAATCGCACTGACTCACCTCTTGCGCAGTGCCCGCGTACTTGCTCTGCCATAACTCAGCAGTCTGCAACAGACTCAGCCAATTCTTGTTTCTCAGTTTATCTAAGTTTTTGTATGCAGCATTTTTAATTGCCAATAAATCCAATCTGGGGTGCCTTGTTTGTTTGAGTTACTTTATCATGCCAGAGGAGGACTGTCAAACTGTGTGTGGAAAGGGAATTTTTATTTCGATTATAGGAGAAAATGGCATCAAAGTAACAAAGACTACAGAGTGTTTCGGAAATCCAGACAACATTTCAGAAAAAGGATTAGTTTTAGGCTCCTATGAGTTCTTCAAAACTCTTTGAGTTCCCCGAAACTTGACAGTACCAAGCTTTCTACTCCTGGGAATCTGTGTCAAGTAGAAGGGGCCAGTCTCTTTTCAGTGGTGCCCTGTGATAGGATGAGCAGTAATGGTAGCAAGGTGAAACACAGGAAGTTCCACCTCAACGTGAGGAAAAGGTTCTTCACTGTGAGAGTGACAGAGCACTGGAACAGGTTGCCCAGAGAGGTTGTAGAGTCTCCTTCTCTATTTCAAGACTCACCTGGATCTGTTCCTGTGTGGCCTGCCCTGGGTGTTCCTGCTCTGGCAGGGGGGTTGGACTCGATGATCTCCAGAGGTCCCTTTCAACCCCTACCATTCTATAAATGAACACAGCCAGGAGGATTTTCAAACATGCCATTTGGAGAGGGTAAACTCCATTTGGAGCAGGGAATCACATCTCTTCCTTCCCAAGGGAGTCCTCTCTAAACTAGATTAGCTACTAGAGTGTAACCATGCCAAAAATTATTCCACTCTTCTAAATAATGAAATTTTCATTGGAGGAGGAACTTCAACCCTTTTCACACACCTTTCAGGTAAAATTTATTTATTTTAAGAAAAGGCCAAACAGGTGTGGCACCCAACTCCATGGCCCCTTTAAATGATAAGAAAAAAAATCTAAGGGGGGTGACAGTGCAAAGACTAGCTAGCTGGCTTCTTGCACTTGTAAGAAATACCGTGTTTGAAACCATTTAACTGGTTTTATTGACTCTGGGCTTGAATATGAATGGGTTGCTCTTCTTCCAATTGTATTTGATTAATTCTGCCAGGACTTAAATCATGTTTTCATCTAATCCTTTGGAAAACCTATAGACTGCCACAAAGACAGTAAGAACCTTTTTTCAGTTTGAAAAAGTTATTGCAAACAGCAGGTGAAAGAAGGAAGTTCCCTTCTTGAAACAAAGCTGAATACAGTCAGTCTTGTTGTACTAAGCTGAATCTGTGGTGACATGAGTAGCTTCTAATAGCTGTGAATACTTCTATGAGGTGTTAATTTATATAATGTACCTCAACTGTATAATTGTTCTCAATTACTAAATCAAATTTTTGTATTCTGCAGTAGCTGACTGTGCTATTTTCAGTTCTTAACATGAAATGGTGAAAACCAAGTCATTAACAAATGCTACCACATAAGCTAAAACTTCCAGAATCAATACATGAAGGAAGAAAAGACTATCAGTTTCAGAGATACTAATAGCTATTAAGAGGGTTTTGAGCAAATAAAATTCAATAAAAAATAGTCAACAAGGGAGATTGTCCACTGAATTCTGGAAGAAAACTACTTGAGTCAGGTTACACTCATGGGCAGCCATCCACAGAAGTCAGATGTCCTCTGCTATGAATTGAGGCAATAAAAGTGTGATGTGGATGTTTACTACTTCCTCAGAGTCTCCTTAAGAGATGGATCCAGTTTTACAGAAAACAATATAAACAGATATGAGAGAGTTCCCTTCTACAATCAGGACATAAGGAAAAAGCAGGAGAAACATGGTTAAGGCAATCCAAGTCTTAAATCCATGTTAACAAAATGGGGCAAGAAACCTGGTGTTTGTAATTGAGCATGATAAAATGCAGAGGTCCCATGAGAGCTGCATGTCAGCATGGAGGATAACAGACTAGTCAGGAAGCTTTATAATAACAGCTACACTGTAGACTGAGCCTTTCCTCCACTGCCTTATCTCCCTTTCTGAGCAGCAGAGAAGGACAGATTCTTTCGAAGTGATTCAGAAGAAGAGTATAACTCAGGTTCTGCTCTCCTCATGACTGCATGAGACTAGCCACCCGAGGAGCCACCAGCCATGCACCATCAGTAGGTGCTCTCTCATGTCCATTCCTCTCGCTTGTCACTCTTCTTTCACACTTGCCAGAGCAAAAAGTTTGATTTTCAACAAAACCAAATCAAAATAAACAGGCACCATCAGAGAATTATGTGGCACAGTTATTTTGTGGTGGAAACCGCAGGGACGGGTTTTTTGTGTTCAGTACTTCAAAGCCCTACTTTTGTCTGATTAGTCTTCTAAATTGCTTTATTTTCTCCCCAGGAGAAAACCTAAATAATAATTGAGGAAAGAGCTTTCTATCACACTTAAATCTGGAAGAGGGCTATAGGAAACTTTGTGATAAATCTCTCAACAGTAAAAACAAGAGTAACATAGACTGCAGTAGTTAAAAAATATTTACCACAATGGTGAGAACACCTGAGTGGGTGAGTTCATGCTGGTCTGATAGAGACTCAGTTCTGGTGGTTTTTCCATGTTTGTTTTGATGTTTTATTCAATTCAGTATGTTAGTGATGCCATCATCCTAGCTCTGAGAAGGACACCAACAAGAATTTTCTGAAGTCTTTATTTTGATTGATTCTGACTTCACTCACTTCTAAAAGTTCTGTGAGAGAAATGTCAGGCAAAACTACAAGTAAAGGGCTTTTCTGATAATGCTTTTAAAGTCTTTATCACTGCACATTGACAATGGTTGAAATGGGAACTAAGGCAGAGAAGACATAAAATAAAAGGTCATAGGTGGCTTAGTTTTAGAGCATGCTATTGGTAAGTAGAGGAGTTAACACCAAACAGGTCCCCAGACTTTTTCTTTTGGCTTAAAAATAAATATATTTTCATAGTAAAAAATAAATTATTCCTAATTTGAAACTTTGGATTGTATGCTTTCAAACTTTTATTTCTAGCCCTGAGTGTTACAGAAACAGACTTATTTTTTATTTGAAATGCAAGCTGAGAATCTCTCCTGATAACGCAATGCCAATAAACTATGGCTTTGAGAAACATACTCTATATCTCAGGGACTGTGATAAAATCACAAGAGCTGGCAGTGGTGAATATTCTTAAAGTTTGCATACAGTTGCTTTGCAGTCTCACTTCCCTAATGATACAGTATTTACAGGAGCTGTCTGCAGGCTTGAATATCAATGCCAGAGTTCTTCAGCAGTTCATCTCTGGTCAGTAAATAGAATGATGCTTTAGAATAAGGTCTAGATTCTGATCCACACTGAAGGAGAAGACGGATGCAAAACCAAACCTAATCCCAGAAATCATAAGCAAGTAGAAATATTTCTAAGATATGTTTTTATATGTATACATTAAAAATTTTTATATAAAAGTATAGGATTTTATATAATTGCTTTGCAGAGTTCTTGTACCTATTTTGAGATGGTACTCCAGTGTTTAACATCAGCTTTTACCCCCGACATTCTAGTTTGTAAATACCATGACGTGTTGGCAGTAGCAAGAGGCTGTCGAGAGAAAAGGATTCTGCCAACAATTTGCTGGAAACCCATAACATTAAGATTATCTCAGGACAAAGAACTAACTTTCACTCTCATTGAAGCAACAACTTTTTTAAATTGCCTTCTGATATATATGTATATGTATGTTTTTTAAATAAACCACATTGTCTTTGAAGGCAGCTAAAACTCTTCCAAAGCAACTTTCATCCTGGTGTATAAAGTGATTTACAACATCCAAAAACTTTTGGACTATTGTAACAATGTAGCAGAAAATAGGTTGTTATTTAAAGTGCTTCCAACAATTTTTCTCTAAAACATGTTGGGTTTCTGGATAATAATAACAACTTTTTTGAAGTTAGCCTGGTTGCTTTCCTTTACTTAGGAGATCATCCATTTCTCAAAGCAAAGAAGTTTTAGCTTAAAGTTTCTAAGGTACCTAATACTGTATTCTGGCCCAGTTGATAACTGTGAATGATGAAAGGTTTTCTCTCAGCCTTTGTGCTCTCTGGCTGCATTAGAAACTGAATGAAGATATATGAGATGACACAGCAGGCTTTTTAATCCTTTAAAAATGATTGGGAAAGTCACCTCTTTACTTACAAAAAGTAAAACATAAAGTTGGAGGATATAGGTATTTTTTAAAATAAATGTCAAATCTTTTTGTAATCTACTGTGTTTTCACAGTCTAGAGCTGGGTGAAGGACAATACTTTAACATACCGAGACGTGTTTATGGCAAGTTCAAAAGTTTACGAAACAAAGGCGCTGCTAATTCCAGGAGAAGCAGGAAAATGCAGAGCCTTTCAAAAGCCTCTGTGGGTTTTGCTTGCAGCCCTGTCTGGAATTTGCTATGGTTAGAATGAAAGGGATGCTGTGAAAAATAAATCTGTAATGCTGCACCACAGTGCATAATGTGTTGTAGACAAATTTATGTAACAGGGCTCACTTAAAAGGCACCTTAAGCCTTTATTTTGTGAAGATCTAGTCAAGATACCAAATAGGTGCCTGTAAGACTCGGCATTTATATCCTACCTGATTTGAGGAAAAGTTAATTGATGGAAAGCAGTAGCAGTATGAAAGCTAAATTTTTCTTATCTTTTCGCTATTTTTCTTTGCAGTCTGCAAATTTTGCAGGAAACATTGTGTTAGTCCTTGAACACTCAATTGAACAATACTTCTCTATATCTGTATCTATGACAAAATGTGTCGTAACTGTCTTGTGAAGGAAAATCTGGTAAACTTAATGCAAAGTTGAGTCTTCTGTAAATACTCTGCCCTGCTTTCTCTTTTCAGTCGTCTAGGTAAAAGTCCCATAATCTGGAATAGAAGGGAACAAAGCTTCAAACCCCACTGATCACTACTCCACTTAGATTCCTGACCAGCATACAAGCCTTTCTTATCAGCCACAAACATAAATGAGTAAACAAGATGCAACCTCCTTGTTGACTGCAGCTAAAAAAGAAAAAAATTAACTCAAACTGATTGTAGGCTGAGTTATCCAGTTGCATCCTCTGGGTGCCACCACATTGCCTGAATTTAGCTTTGACCAGAGGACTCTCCCAGGCCCCAGGGTGGAGTCCAGTTTCCAGGATTCCTCTGGTGATGAGTGCTTAATGGTGTGACACCCTGTGAAATTATGTTTATGACCTTCCACCATGACCTGTGAGCTTCTGGTTTTCCTTCCTTTGATTTTGGGGGTGGATAGGAGAATCTTGATGCAACTTCAGCTGTATTATATACAGTTTTTGTTTGCTAATGTTCATATAGTTTGTGGATATTTGAAAACTAAGACTGGCTTTCAGAAAATCAACATGCTTGGAGCTGACAATGGCATGCAATTACAACGCCTTAGCGAGAAAGGAGAAAAGATAACAATGAAATCAGTATGCTAGAGGGTGAACACTATATAATTAGGAAACTGCAGCTTTATTCTTGTCTCAAAAGCTATAGAAAGACATGACTACCGTCCTATTTCTGCATTTCCTCAGCCATTGCTTATTTTTATACCGACAACATGCTGATTGACAGAATCCTACCGATTTTCTTCCGCTGAACAAATACAAGACATACATACAATCTTCTTTTTTTATTGGTAGTCTACCACCTTCCACAAAACACCTCTCTTCTCAGGTGGCAGTGTTTCCATGGGCAAAATATGATTTCTGCCACTATGTTTACAACCCTTTGAATTAAATTCTGTGGGGAAACAACCCCATTCATTTTGGTAGTGTGAGACGAGGGATGCCATGGGAACCTAATGGCTGAGGGTTAGAAAAACATGTTGATATGACAGTTCCCTACCCATTGCAACCAAAGACAGCCATCACAAGTGACATGCAAAGTTACTAAGGCAGAAATACTGTTGTTGCTCAACACCGTATCCATCTTTCTATTTTTTCTTATGCTCCAGACTGTTTTATTTCTGTGAAATAACAGATGCTAAAAATGAACCTCATCTGGATTTCAGAATAGAAACCCAAACTTTACCTATAACGTGATTTTGTTAAGCATGCTGACATGTAGTGGGGTACATACTTGTGCAATGTGAGAGGAAGTGGAATGCTCCTTACACTGTGGGCTGCTGAGGCACAGGAGGGGGTATGACATATTGCCATATATGTGAGGCGGGTACATGGGTCCAGGCACCAAAACCCAGTGGTCCTTCCTCTCTCTTGGGATGGCATCTGGAGCACCTGCATCTTGTGAGCATCTACCACCTCACAGCATCTACAATGCTGAGAATAGAGCTGAGAGCTTTCACAGGACAGTTTGTTATACAGTTTGGACTCTCAAATGCCATGCAATAGGAGTAAGACTTTCCTACACTTTACAGGCACACGTTGACACATCTTGCAGATCTGGCCATCATTCATGCAACACCAGATACAGAAGCTATAGATTTCGATCACATCTACTTGGAATTGCATCCTTTCACCAATGGTATAACAGATTAATTATCTTACAGACCTTCCCTAGTAAGGATTGCTCAAAATACATCCAGGCACATATATGGAAATGTAAAATAAGTCCTGTGTTCCACCTCCACACACAATGAGCTGAATCATTAACAAAGCTTGTACTGCAGGTGAGATTAAACTACAAAGTTGATCACCAGTGAATGACTACAGCTATGATTAGGGAGAATCTTGGTGGAAGGAAGGGACAGAGTGGCAGTAAACTGAAATTTATGTCAACAGAGTGAGAGCAGTTTACACTGACTCCACTGCAGTATAATGATGACTTTCCAGCCAAAAAGAAAGCGTTAAAAGCATTTGAAGCTGATCATTGATATGTATCTTGGGATTATTTAACTAAGCAGCAAAAAAGAAATGTAAGGAACAGGGTTTGCTCATATCTGCAAATCTACTTTCAAGCTACACTTCACTAGGAAGCACGATAAAAGTAAAAGCAGATAAAGAAGCAGTCAGTCCTACTGCTTCGGATTTGTTTTTTAATTATTATTTATTTTGTTTCCTCAATCGCTTCGCTTTACTCATTTGGCTGGAAGGCAAGCGCGTTCCCTGTTGATTTATCTCTGCTCAGTCAAGGGCTTTTGCTACTCAGTTTGATTCCTAATATGGTAGTGACAGCAGATTTCGTCTGACTTTCAGAGAGCTCCTCTCAGCTCCTGGAATGCAGCTGGGAAAGAGGCCTGCAGAGTTCAACAAAGACAGTTGTTGCATTAAGACTAATAAAGACCAGAAAATGGGCTTCCCCACATGCACTGGAAATTCCTGTTTTCACCACTCTCTAAATCACCACTTTTGTCTTTCTTTACCACATCAAAAAACCATGTTTTTCAATAAGTTTGGAAAGCACCTACTCCATGACAATAAAGTTTTTATTATATTAATGTATGGCTTGAAAGCATGCTGTCTACAGTATCAGTGGATTCATTACAGCACAGAGGAATAATATGTTAAGGGAATGTAAAAAAACCCCCTAGGTTTCCCCGCTTCCTTTGTTTTGGTTTTTTTTACCCGTTTAATTCAACATACTCAACTATTCAGTGCTCTGAAATAACTGCTGTCTATTATGGAAAGAAACCAATTTTTTTTTTTTTTTTTTTCTTTTAATGAAGTGTTCTTCAGGTAATAGGCTGTCAAACTCATCAAATCTAGAAGTGGCCTTTGCTGGTGACATACCAAAATCCAAAGGATTAAATTCCTTCACTAAGCAGGGTCTCTAAAAGGTTAACATGGAGTTGGAAGTTAATTTCATTTCAAATACAGAACAATAGTGTGCAGTGACATGACTTTGTGATAAGCATTTGTTAAAGCTAAATCCTCCCTAAGCCCTGCAATTGTTTTCCTTTGTGCTAATGGCAAACTAACCAGAGGCACTCCCTCTGTCTCTCCCTCCTCTATCTCTCGCTCTCCTGGGGATATCAGAAGGAAAGTTTATTATTTGCTAAATCAGGCTTTTTTTTTTTTTTTTTTAATTAAAACCTTAGTTCTCCTTAGATCATTCTTTTTAACATCTGTGATCTTCATTTCTGATAGGAGAATTGTTTTTTCTTTCTGAAATCGACAAATTTAATACTATTGCTTGCTGACTGCCATTACTGACATGTACATTAAACAAAAAGGATTTAAATTATTTCTTATTACTGTTGAATGACCGTCTTGACTTCCATTGTTCACGGGCAAAAAAAGAGAAGCCTGTTGTCACCTAGGTACTGACTAATGCAGAAAAATGTTCAACAGGAGTCTCTAGAGGAAAGCTGAAGCCTGGGATTCCAGGGGAATTGATTGCTTTGTGTTTTTGCCAGCATTTTTTAACAGGAGTTAGGTGCCTTTGAAAACGGACTCATATACAACTCCCAATACTTAATACCTTTGAAAATCCATTCTAAATTTGATGAACATCATTTGAAAATATTATTGCTTTTCAAGCTTAGTTTCACTGAAAAGATTTATACTCTTTATTATACACAAGTACTGCCTTGGCTTGGAAGTAGTGTCATCCACCTTTCCTTTATTATGTTTTCAATCTCTTGGTTCCAAATAAAAACCTTTCTCAATTTGCCTCCCCTGTCATCCTCTTCCTCCTCCTCATCTAATAATCGGACAATCAAGCATGTCTTTTCAGATACTCCTACTTTCAATTCTGAAGACCTGAAGGGTTTCTGAAATTTGTATGTGCTTTTTGGATTCCTGAGTTACTTGATTTTTATTACAGATCATGATCCCTCGACTAGACTACCTCAGGATCTTGTTGCAATGGAGTAGCACACAGAAATATGCTGAGCTGCCCAGATTCAATCTGGTTTGTCAGTGAAGCACAAGATCAGATTGCTCCACCACTTGTCTACCAAATTGGATATCTGCTATATAAATTTGTAGTAGGTATCCAAGCTGAAAACTATCATGTACCTTTGGATTTCTGATAGGTTGTGTCACATTTTACCACAATTTAAGGCTAAAGTGGTGTACAGTAAATGGTGAACATGTCAATCAAATATCTATTTGTTCCTTTAAGTGACTGGGACAATTTGAAGAAGAATTTAGGTACACTGGGGCACGTGCTATTAGTCGCGTTATCAGAAATACTTTAATCTTTCACCTTATAGCACCATTTGTCAAGTTGTCTATCCTCTTGTCTTATAGCAGGACTAATGTTCGCAGTAGAGCATTCTTACTGCATATGCTGTTGGTCTCGAACATTTGGTTTTTAGTCTACCTTGAATGTTAGCCTTTGCATACCTCTTGGTCTCGTTCTTTTCTGTAACCTGTCTGGAGTAAGCAAACAAGGTAAATTGATTGTTCTACCAAGGACTTCAGCACTTCCATAACTCTTCAGTGGGCATAATCTAGATGATAGTCTTGTTAAGTTTCAGGTCACTGCTTCTCATTATGTGCAGTCGACGTGAATGCAAGTAGGCATGCAGCCTCACAGCCCTTGCTCCACAAGAACCCAAGTTAAAAATCGGATCTTCAGGCTTCTCAAAACTATTTGTGTGTGTGTGTGTGATACTGCAAAATAGGTTTTTACTCAGCTGTCACTTTTGAAAAACAGATTAAGTCAATTGAAACTGCTGATAAATTTAGCCTACCTTGTAACTTCTCATACCAAGATTAAGATGTTGCCCATCCCAAGAAAATCTACTTTTGATCTTCTTTTCCTTACTGTGGTTAAATTAATTCCAAAACAAAGCCAGCCTTCCCAACAATATTTGAAAACACCATCCAGAATGGTCTCTTCCACTCCTTAAGAAGATGCAGTTCTTGCCTTACAGTATTCCAGGAGTTGTCTTCTCACTACCAGGAAGCACATCAGCTGGGCTTGTCTTTAGCCTTTGCTCTGAGCAGAGAGATGGATATGTTGAGAAACAGCAGAGATGAGGAGAAAGAGAGCTGTTAAGTATTTTCTCCATGTAACTCTGAATGTATGTTATGTAGGCTAATAGCAAAACTGCAATCATGTAACACCCTCCTTCCATTTATATTTTTTCCTTAAAGCTCAAATCTAACAGGAAAAGAAGGAAAGCAGAATGAGAACTGGTATTTATATAAATATAAACTTCTCAGGTAGAAAAAGCACTAGGAGTGTTATTTCAAACTGAGACTGAAAACCGGATGCTGATGGACTCCCTTTATATGCAGCCACTGATGAATGAAATGCAGTTTAAAGTCTTGATATGCTCTTAACATAAATATCAACCTTGATAAAGCATAACTAGGTTGGCTTCTCAGCTGTGAAGAGTTTGGATCAGGCTGCTTTACTGGTAGTCACTGATGTTGTAAGACTATTTTTTTATTCCTTCTGTACTGCAGCATTCCTGCAGTGTTAGCTCTCAGTGCTATTTCTAGTTTAATCATCTGAATCAAAAAATATGTCTCTTCCACATTGTCTAAGACTAAAAGCTTACCTGAATAAGAAGAGCAGTTTATGAAGTAGAAGCAATTGTTTTTTATTAAAAACATCAGAGTTATTTTGCATTATAGTGGTTTGCATTTTTCTGGTGAATCATTTATATGAGATAAGGTAATGGGGTGTTTCCTGCCCTTTCTATCATATGTAGGTAAAACATTCTGCTGCTTTGCTTTTCTATTTTTGCTGCCTTCTGTGTCTCCTTCCAACTCACTTAACATTATTTTGAACTGCAAGGGTATGGAATACATGGTCATAAGTGGGTTTGCTGCATTGTAAAAACCCTCACGTGTAAACAGTATTATAGTTTAGTGGTTTTGATGTGATGCAGCCTTTATAACTGCCTTTGCTTTTGAGTATATTGCTCCTAACCCTGTGTGGGAGAGGATGCAGGTTACTCTTATATTGGTTTTTTTCCATGTAAAGACAATCACAACACAGTAGTAGTACCATGCTGATGTGCAGCCAATCCATAAAACCTTCTGTGGCAATGACATGAAGAGTCTGTAGTTCAAAATGTATATTCTTCCTACAGTAAATTGCTAATATGCTAGTTAGACCAGGTTTTGGTTTTAATAGAGTTTATCTGTGTTTCAGGATTGAGTAATTCCTTTGAATTAATACTGCCACTCACTCCAATGTGGTTTTCTTTCTTACCCAGTAATACTGGAAGTCCTATCTGCCCTCAGTGCAGTTTGAGATTAGGACTTGTTTTGTCTCATTGCTGCCAGGTTTGGGGGTTTGGGTTTTTGTGATGGATGGAGGGTTGGTGGAGAGGGGAGTAACCAAAAGAGGAATATGTTTATCAGTCCAGCAGTTTATGAAAGGAAAAAAAAATGTGTCAAATGTTTTCAGGTAGTGAAAGTTGATATGGAAGGTTGCTCCCTACCTCACCACATTCTCCATAACATTTGTCCTAATTAATGGTGTCTCAGTGCTTGTCTGTGGCAAAATACTCTTTTTGAATAGGTATCATCTATACTTCTGGCATTACTTCCTTTCAATCAGTTCTTTCTATAAGCACAGCCTTTCACTGCATGAAATAAATACTTTTTTCTTTTCTTTCTCCCAGTTATTTTTGGGTGTCTGTCCTCACTGTTGTCTCTGTATGGTGCAGTACTTTTCCTTGGGAGAGTTGTCCCAGCTATTTAAGCCTGGAAACACAGAGAAACATCACTAACCAAAATTTGCAAATTCCCCTGGGTTTCATTCAGTCAAGTCCCCTAAAATCTTGATAGTCATACCACCACCCAGCAGCATCACCTACTGGGATTCCTAAAGTAGGTGCCTTTCCGCCATCATCCAGGATGCAGGCAAATAACTATATGCAGTAAATATCCACAGGAGCAGTGGCCCAAAAGTGATGATCAAACAGGCAAGGCTGAGCAAGGGCAGTCAAATAAAGAAGACCTGGTACCACCATTCACTCCACTAAGTGAAAGGATCACAAAAAGTAGAATGTTTGTCTCATCAGAGCAGACCGAGAACCTGTTTCTCATGTATTACAACCATGTCTCACTCTCTAGATGTGGGAGGTAGAGGTTCAAATCCCTTCAGCCAGTGAAGAGGTCTGAAGAACATTTCCTAAATCAGCGACTAGCAGTTTAACCTCTTGCTATCAGCAAAGGAAGGGTGGAGAGAAAAAGCCAGTGTTTAATTGCTTTATTTTGAAAAACAAAACAGATAAACCCAAAAATCCCTAAGCTTTAGGGAAAAAAACAAACAAACAAACAAAAAAAACCCAAAACAACCAAACAAAACAAACAAAAAAAAAAAGCCCAGCTGTAGGAAGAGTGGAGACTTTAAAAGGTGAAGTGTAATTCCTTGCCATGACACTTTTTCCAGGCATGTTGAGGCAACTCTCCACCCAGGTGTCTGGCCCTTCCAAACCCCAGCCTTTGCCACCTGATGCTCCTCATGTACTTGCTTTTTTAACCTGAGTCTTGAACTGTGGCTTCCACTTGGCAGTATGTGCCTCAGAGTGAGATAGAGCAGTTCTGCCCCCTCCCCAAATACTGACACTCTTCTCTGCACATGGCCTTGTTAGTTGGCCAGCTCAGATCTGGAAGACTTCAAGGTACTCAGTCACACTCCAGTGTAATACATTATGTACCCAGCTTCTGGTTTTTTCTGCTATAACACCTCACATGATCTGCTCTTTAACCTTGGGTTGTTTGGGTTTTTCTATACTTTTGTGCTTCTGCTTCTCTATCCACTCTTCGGCCTGTCATTATTCCTCAGTCAATGTGTATTCCCCCCTCCCTCTGCAGTTCACTCGAGGACAGTATTTTGAACCTCTCTAAGCCTCTATGTATTATTTGCTGGTATTTTCAGTACCACCAATTTAATAAATATAAATGTAATTAATTTTTTTCTCTATATCATCAAAAGGCATTATATAATCTCAAACTCAGCTGTCTGCTGGAATTTGCTGCCTGAAGTATTGCCAGTTTGCTTTGGTTTTGGTCTGAATTCCTCTACTGGAGAGTTTGCCTGTATCAGCAACCCTAATTAATACCTTTCCACCATTTGATGTTAATACCTCCCTCATCTGCATTGCTATTGTATTCATTCTATTTGTATACAAACATGACATACTACAACATGCTATTTTATTTCTTTATTTGTTATCTAAGGTTGCCAGTGCCCTTCTCCAGTTTGTTAAAGTTTTAAAATGGCATGCTGTCTTTCCCCCTCCTAACTACACTCAAGCTGCACAAGCAGTCAGTGCCTCCTCTTTTGGTGCAAATACAGAGGAGCAAGGTTTACTGCTTTGATGCTCATAGTTTCCATGTAATCACGTTCACAAAGTGCTTGGTTGACCTGCTTTGCTTTTCCACAGGAGTATTCTATGTTTACCCACAGCCAAAATTCAAGGTTCGTTTTCCTGTGAGTTCAACCCACATTTGCCACACTTAATAAACTATTTGTTTTGCCTGTGTATAACAATGTTGAAATGAACTGCTCGGATGCAAGAGAGACAGATCAGCTGCCCTTGTTCTGGCAGTAAACTTAATCATAAACACTAATTTGTGATTTTAAAAAAGGTGTTTGGCTGCTTCTTTTTTTTTTTTTTTTTTTTTTTTCCTCCCCTGCTACTTTCCCCATCTGGTGCTGTAACATTTGTTGTTATGTTCCAGTTGGAAGCACTATGGGTGGAACTGCAGGCTCAAGTGCTGCCTGAATAGCCCTTAGGCCACTGTGAACATTTCTGTTTCTACTGTCAGCTCTAAGTGTTTAGAAACCTCAGTTTGGGATTCTTGGGTGAGGGAGTCGTTGGCTTGTTGTCAGTTTTACAGCACCCCCTTCTTCCCAAGGCTCCCTGTTTCTCTGAATTCAGCATTTCAATTACAACATGATATTCATCTAATTGCACACCAGTGAAGAGTTGTTATTTTGAGACTATTTGCTACTCTCTCCATTTAACTTTTTTCATTACAGGCAGGCTATTGTTAGTGTTTATAAATACCAGCCCCTTCTTCCCCAGTATAAATGGATTATTGGACTCCATTATTCCTATGAGAATCTGTCTAATGTTATTGAAGTTACCAATGTTTTAATTTATAAATCATCCAGTCTTACAGCATCATCTTTTAAAGATACTGATGAAAATATGTAATCCAAAGTCATCTTACTTGTTATGCTATGACATATAATATGATTGAGAAAGGGCCTGGTGGGCAGTGTACTCTATGTGTGCCTGTGCTGCATCTGGAGCAGTCCACCCATAGGGGATAGATAGGAGTTAGCATGTCTAATATGAGTCTTTTTAACTAAACTGCTTGCAGCTATCAGGGCCACTCTGGCAGCTCATCTGGGCTGCTTGCAACTTCTCAACTCCATTCCTAGCCAGTGCACTGCTGAGTGATGTTGGGAGAATCTCCCAGGCATGCTACACAGTCCTCAGCCCACTTATTAGTGATTTTTAAAAGTGTTTTGCTGGGATCAGGACTGGCACAGATGCTACGCATGAATATACAGCAAATACTTTTGTTGCCCACCTTTCCCTTGTGTACTGATCAAGTACAGGCTGCAGCTAAAGATTTGGCCCGGAACATCAAGCAATCTACAGCCCAGTGGAGTTATGGAAACTATGACGAGGTCTCAAGTAGCTAAATATGAACATTAGCTGAGGACTGAACATTATGTAGCAAATAAATTTAAAAAAAAGAAAAAAAGTCAGCAATCCTGTCTTCAAGGAAATGTGGTAAGAAAAAAACCCATGAACCCTATATTTTATGCCAAGAGAATTGTTTCTATTGAGAACGTTCTCCAATATTTCCCTTGAGACATCAGCTGCTCCTTAAAAATAATGTTCCAACTTTAATTTGCTCATTTGTGGAGGAAGGTAGAAGTCTCAACAGCTTGTGTCAATGAATATAAACTATAACTTTTATGCAATCTAGAATGTACCAGAGCATTTGTACTTCTTCTTAGTAATTGTACCTTATATTGTTCCCCAGATAATGCATTTTCCCCCTCTGGCTTTCCTTCCCGTTCAAAGCTTTGCATTCATCTGAAAAATACTAGTTGAGATAATCCAGACACAATATCACTCTAAACTCCTTCTTTCAGAGACTTTAATTATCCCCTCTCATCCATACATGAATAAACAGAAGAGAAAAAATCAGGGCAAATTATCCATGGCTTGGACACCACAGGCATCGTGAATTATCTCTCTCTTGGGAGAGAGGGATTTATATGCCCACAGAGGGAGCATGTCCCATGATCCTTGGGAAAAAATGAGCAAATCTGTGGGAACTCTCAGGAAAGTTCATCCTGTTTTGTTCTGCTCTCAGATCCTTGCAGCTTTCCATAGCACAGCTCTGGCAACCACTGCTATCACTCTCTGAAGGCAGAAGCAGACATGCAGGTATTGTTGATGCTGTCGGCCTTCATCTCTGGCACTGTATCTATAGAAAATAAAGTTGTTTGCTGAATAAAATTTCTGTGCTACCTGCTCCCGCAAGCCAAGACAACTTCATCTGAATGGTGTTTGCACAGAATAGGAACAGGTTAAGGGTGCAATATTAAATCCAGCACTGCTCCAGCTCTTGTCTAAGGCTTGTCCTTTCCTCAGCTTTCCACCCTGCTGCACTGCTGCAGGATGAGAGTGATTATGTCTTTATAGCATGGAACTAACGATGCACCCTGCAAGACACCTCTGTCCTAACTGCATTTTCAGAGCCATTTATAAGGCTGCATCTCCAAACCCAATTTTCTTTGCTTCTTGGATCAATTTCCAAGCTCTTTGGGAATTTGTTCTGCTCCCTGGAATGGAAACGCTGCTGTCTGCTGACACCTTTGCTCTAAGTGTCAGTGATGTGTTCTTTGGCACAGGTTTGGCATAAATTTTCTTCTGATGGGAAAAAGCATGTGCTAATTAGCACCCAGTTATCCCGAACATTTTGAAGACAAAAATACAGCTGGAGGCAATTCTGGCACCGTATTTCTTCTCGGTTTCTACATTTTAGTTGAGAACATCTTATTACAGTGTTTTGTCGTATGAAACTTTATGCAGCTATATCTATGACTAGTTTGTTCTGGCTCAATTCTTTTCTTATTAATCATGTTGGGCTTACTCAAGGCTCATAGAGGGTTTTTTCCAATCCCACTGCACAGAGCTGTGTGGGATTTTTTTCTTTTCCGGGCACACAGGCTTGGACTGTAATTGCACACCCAAGCAATGCCTGTGTTATACCCGTAGCTTTTTTCAAATTTGTCAACTTTATTGGTATTTTCTTTTCATATTTTGGTCAGATAACTGAAGTCTTAAAAATATTTAACAAAGATGGGCACCATCTTTATGTTTGTGTTCAGAATAAGCCATTGTAGTAAAACCATCCCAAGCCAAGTACATTGTTGACAGTTTTCTGCTTAAGATCCATACAACTGGAAATTTGCATGCTGAATTCTCTCCTACCTAGGTGAAAAATTATTTTTCCTTAACTTCTGATCCCTATAACAGATTTTTTATCTTAAAATCCACTGACAAGCAGTCATTCTCAAGTTCCGCCTTTTCCTCAGGTATTGTCATTAGCCATGATTTTCTTCTTTTGAGTTGTAGTATTTTTTTTTCATCTGTAAAGTTTGCTTTTGTAAAACTTTTAATAATTAAGTGCATCTTGTCTACAACATGATGATGAAGAACTAGTCACTATTTTAAGGGGGTTCTAATTGCCTATATATATCTCATGGTCCAAGTTACTCCAGAAGTCTTTGCCTTATATTACATACCTTTTCAATTACCTTCTAAATAATCTATTGTCATCTTACTGCAAACTTCAGAGAAATAAAATGTGTCAGGTGGTCCCCCAGTCCTTTAAAAGCTGTTCAGATAGCTTGCCTTGAGATGTTGTTCTAAAATCTACAGTGGACAATTAGTTATGAGGTTTACATCTTTTTAGCATTCATGGGTAGACCATTCATGAGGGAATAAATAGCAGAATTTTATTTAATCCCAGATGTAGCTTAATATGAATTATTGAGCAGGGGACACACAGGCAGAAAGCCATCTGTAGTGCTCTGGATGCAACATCTCTTCTTCCAGATAGATGGGTATTGTCTATCCACAGATATCTGTGGATGTAACATGGGTCTAAATCCCTGATTCCTTGAAAGGTATAAAACTGGGGGAAAAAACAGAGCAATGTTCACCTCTTATAATTTGGCATTTCTTCAGTGTAACTGTTCACATGAAAGCGAATAGGCTGACTTGTATCAGTGGAGAGAAATAAATGTTTTGGGGTGCAATTTATTTGACCAAGGACAGATATTTACCCTGAAATGAGATAACTATTCAGAGTACATAAAGAGAAATGCTTATTTATTTCCATTCGCATCAGATGTAGACATTTCTACTTGGTCAAAAGAATTCTGCCCTTTATGCCCAGGCTATGTACTTAACAGATCATTTATTACTGCTGAGGTATAATATCAGTTCTGTCATCCTTACTAGTTGCATTTATTCATTGAGATTATTTACATATTAAAGTATTACTCAGCATGAGTAATGGTGCCAGCATGAAGGTTATGTTGCAAGTAGAGGGAAGAGATGTTTCCATTAGCACTAAACCTTATCTCAGAAAAAAAATCATTGGAGACTGGCACTTCCCACGGAGAGGTTCTGCTTTCTTTTGACTATCCTCCCTTCTTCTAATAATTGACTCCAAACAGTACAGCTTCTGTTACTTGGTGGAACAAAATTTGTCTTTTTCAGAGATTTATTCATGAAGTTGCAATAAACTCTGTGCTTAGGTATCAAGTTGTCTCTGTAGATCCCCAGCAAATAGATTACTGGAGAGTTTAGGGAGTAAAGGATAATGCTGTGAGATATGGGAGACTGTAACTGAAGATAATGAAGTGATGATGGAGGGGGCCATATATGAGACAGAAGAATGGAGAGGGGAGAACTAGATAAGACAGGTATACTTCAAGAAATAGGAAGTAGATGTACCACCTAATGAGGAGAAACTAATTTAAAATTTCTAATGGCCCATCCACTTACTTGAGCTGGACATTGCGATTTGCAGTGGTTTTACGAGGAGTAATCTTACATAATACTTTCTTCCGAAAGGAGAAAAGAAAGACCATTATTCCAGTCAGGTGAAATTTAATTTGTATTTGGTTTTACATGACCTTTTTATCCTTGGATGAAAAATATTAGGATATTGTATCATATGATATATCCTCTTCTGTGCTTCATTTGGGACCTCTGCCACTGACAGTTCTGCACTATTATGTCAATTTGGTACCACTGGGATCTTTCCTACTGAAAACCTGGCATTTGACTGAGCCTAACTCAAATCCTCAGGCAGACAAACATAAGCAGCTAATCAGGACATGAAAAAGAAACCACATAAATCCATCTTCTGGGCCTTGTCCCATGGCCATGAGCTATCTGGGGTCAGATTTTGCTCTAATACCATCATGAAGATAGAAAAACTAGAAAGTCAATAGAAGCAAATCACTTAAAGTGAATGTACACATAGACCCCAAGCATTCACATACACTTGAATTCTAGGTTTAAAATATTTTTCTCCAAAATATGGAATCTTTATCAAGTCAGCAGTATGTCTGCATCACTATATATAGTTCCTTATGGGCATATGAATAATCATCAAATCTGTACATAGTGTCTGTGGACAAGCAGGTTAATAAAGGATTAGTTTATGTCAAATGCATTTATTTTAATAGAATTATTCAGTTCTAATCCCCTTAGTAATAATGTATTACTGCACTGTTTAGCCTTCCAACTCACTCTGGTTGCTCAAATTATTTTTTAGCAGCATCTTATCTCATTTCCATATCTTAACACTGTACCACTGTCTCCTTGACAGTGGTATTAGCTATATCTAAAATGTCATTTTGCATGTCAAAACAATTGTGCATTCAGCACAGAGCCTCAGAAAAAGTAATAAGGTAGATGAGCATTTCTCTGGTATCACCTAATGTCAGAGGAGTACATATTTAGATGTTTTCCACCGTCAGAACCTTATACGCAGTGATGATGAACTCAGCATTCAAAAAGAAGTAGAACTCTGTTGGCTTTTTGCTGAATTTCAGCTCTTCACATGATACTCCTTAATTCATGCCTTGTGCAGCCAAAAGGAACCCGTGCAATCCGCTGTCTAGCCTCAAGCGTAAACTTACCCAGATTTATTTTCTATTTGAAATAGAGTCTTTTGAGGGAGAAAGAATCTTAACCCTCTGTAACACAGTTCACCACAAACACCGAGGAGCTACTCCAGCTGTTTCAGTAGTCTTGCTACTAAAGATGTGCCTATTTCTAAGTTAGAATTTGTCTAGGTCCCTCTCACAGCCATTGGGTCTTATTATACCCTTGTCTGATGTCTTGAACAGTCCACAGACAAGGTTATGGTCCCTTCAGAGGTATTGTAGACTATGATCAAGTCACCCAAGTAACTTAACTGTCCCAAACTTCTAGGTCTTCCACAGTAAAATATATTTTGACTGTAACAGAATGGAATTAATCTTCTCAGATACTCCAAGCATAATTTCATTGCAAAGTCATAAAGCATGGTTTGCTCATAGTGATAACATTTAATTTAAGTGTTTGTCATTCTTCTTCTGTACCCACAACCTCTTCTCAGGAGAAGCCCTTTCCTCTGATAGTTTGCATGCAGGCTCTTAATTTATGCCACAGATGACTTCTGGCTGGCCGACACTTTGTATAGCACCTACAGGCTCACTAGGAGGAGGGCTTGCCTCAATCTACATCAGAGTTCAGCTGTCTAAAGCCAAGGGAGGTACCTACCCAAATTTTGGTGAGAGTGCAGCACAGGTTGTTGTAAAGGACGAGTTTGAGACATTTCAAACGGTGCTTTGCAGCAGGCCTGAACTGAAAAATGAGTTCAGTGAAAACACTGCTAGTTAACACCACCATGAAAGAAGAACTGCTAGTTCATTCTCTAAACGGGAACATGGATCTTGTAACAGATAAGACTTAAAGACTTGATAGCGCTCTTCTTATAAGCAGGCAAAATTTCCATTGAAAGTATAACCACTGAAATGCTA
The DNA here is from genome assembly GCA_025331215.1 of Actenoides lindsayi. Taxonomy (NCBI): domain Eukaryota; kingdom Metazoa; phylum Chordata; class Aves; order Coraciiformes; family Alcedinidae; genus Actenoides; species Actenoides lindsayi. Next base: position 42,976 of record WTSP01002018.1, read on the forward strand.
CTTCACAGCAATAACATCCATGAGAGTTTTGCTTGTGCAAGGAATAGCTGATTAGGTACCGCATCAGTTTTGTTCCTTAACCACCAGAAGACATACAAAATAACAAAAGGAATTCGGTAAAGACTAGGAAAAAAAATCATAGTTTACACTGATACCATGTCCTGCACCTTACTTGGGTTGTGCACTATGATAGAGGACTGATTTTCAACGGGAAAAGCCCTTCCTGCCATGTTATCTGTCTATGTGCCAGACCCATGGACACTGTGCTGTGTCAGTCACAGCCCACCCAGGAGGTCAGGGGATGGGAAAATTGCGGTGCAGCTCCCACCCAAGTAGTGATGTGAAGAGCTGCTGGGCAGTCACAAAGCAGCTGGCCACCCGAGCCCTGTGCCCACCATGCATGCGTTTGGCAGTGTTCATTGCATGCATGCGTTTGGCAGTGTTCATTGCTCTTGGGGAATACATCCCACAGCCCCGTTGCCGAGAAATGTTGGCAATAAGTAAATAGTTAATGTAAAACCATTTCCAGGATGGCTAATAAGCTATGGAACAGAGCTAAGTGAGAATTTTACCCCTTCCTCACAGATTTAGGGAGATAATGCAATAAATGTTTTGTACCTTATTCCACCAGGAACACTTTGCAATCATTCAGGAGTTTCTCTATAATGAAATTAGGACCTTGTTTAGATACAAGCTGTTGCTAAATGTTTTTCTTTCTTTTTTTTTTAATTGAGTCTTAAATTTGTGAGACTAAAATCTATAGACAGCATACTGAAGTACCCTTCTTAGCTCTACTTCTTCTCTTGGTTACTTAGATCCCTATGTGAAGATCCATCTGATGCAGAACGGTAAGAGGCTGAAGAAGAAAAAGACTACAATTAAGAAGAACACTCTGAATCCCTACTACAACGAGTCTTTCAGCTTTGAAGTACCATTCGAGCAAATTCAGGTAATGTCAAACAGCGTTTTGTCTTCCCTCTGCATTCCATTTCTCAGCCCTTATAAATATTTAACAGGAATCTTGTTAATTATCACGTGTGCATGCCTTCATTAGCACCTAGGTGCCAGCCCTGTGCTACATTAGATGAGTGTGACTGCTTCAAGAGGGAAATGATAAAATGCATAGTATTTATGAAGCTTTGATTCATCAGTGAGAAATGGATAGCTGACATTTTCTATTAACAGAAATGGATTTGGAAAAAAAAACCTCCACAGGGAGATAGCGAGGGAATGTGTCAGAAAAAAAAAAAAAAAGGCAGAAGGATAAAAGAAAAGTAATATATAGCAATTTTTCCAAAATTATTTGAAATAATAAATTGGCATCACCAGTTAAATTTGTATTCCCTATGCAGTTATCGGTCCTGTTTGTTGAAAGCACTTCAGCATCCCTTTTAAGAAAACCACACAATTCAATATCAGCTTTTTTTTCAGTTATTCACCACAACAGGAAAACTTTTTCAGTGATTCCTGTTCACTTCTAAAAAAGACATTTGAGTATCTCAGGGGTCAGGACTGCAGTACCTGTTCTCTTGCATTTCAGGGGAGCTCCAGCAGGTGTCCAGGTGCTACTCCTGATGAGATCAGTGACTAGACTTAGGGGCCTCAAAAGTCAGCAGAGTGAGGTGTATGTCACCTACATCACAAGTGGGAAATACCAGGACAAAGCACAGTGTCACTTCTTTTCAGGGACTCAGTTACCTACCTTTGGGCTACTGGGAGGCAAATCATTTCTCACTCATGAGAGTGAGATTTAACTTCTGATATTAACTAGCCTTTTCTCACAAGAGATAAGCTCTTCCTAACCATCTCAACAGGCATGTGGGAAACCTGCATCCAATTCACTCTCCTCCCTAAGTGAATTTAAACCTGTATCTTCAATGTCATAAGCAAGTACTCTTCTCACCTGTGCCTATGGCTTGTGTTGGAAGTCCAACACTCATTCATGCATAAAGAGTAAGTATATGGTTGGCCACAGAGCATAAGCTCACCTGTCAGTTGGGTGGCTCACTTGGAAAATGAGAGACTTCAGTCTCTGATCTGATCTAGGTAATGTAAACCACATAAAGACCAGTTGGTACAGGCCTCATCAATTTACTTAACCATTACTATTAAACTATTTCGTTATTTTGCTCACTTGTAAGAGCATTCATTGGCAGGAAAATTGTATTGATTTAAATAACCTCAGAAGAGAAAAGAAGCATATACTGGCTTCCCACCTGCACTCGGAGCCCTGTGACAGTGGAGACGTTAAGCAAGACAACAGCTTTTCTAGGTGGAGCCAAGTGTGGAAAGTATACTTTCAGGGGTATCCAAGTTGAAATAACCATAATCAAATTAGTCAGGGAATAAATTCTTTTGTGCCTTGCAAGGGAGGTATGAGTTAGGTGTCATGATACTTGTGGTTAAAAGGGGTTTAAATGGCCTGGGCCAAATTGGGAACACCTTCTTGATTAGATGAGAGCATGGTATGGGTTTTGAGACTGTATTGATAGCAACTGTACTGGAGAGAAGTCCAGGAGCCAAGGCCTACATTTCAACTTAAGCTGTGTGCTTGGTTTTTATTTACTTGGTACTGACAAAGATAATAAAACTAGACAAGGTGACGTAGTAGGAATAGTGACTTGGATGCACAACTAGCCTGTTTAGAGTGTCTTCATGCCCCACAGTATGTACAGGTGTCTATTGACTCTAGGAATCAAAAAGTGGGAAATCCAATGGGGCCTAATTCCTGTTCATTTTAATGAAAGCTGGTCTGTGTGTTTGTGAAAGATCTCATAACAAGCATCAAAGACCCAGACGCAAATGAAAGATTAATCAAGTCGAGTCTCTCTAGCAATTTAGGCAATGAATGTCTTGATTTCCAAATAGGGACAGGACTGGGGAACTGAAATAGGTACCTCCAAGTGGTGAGATCTGAGCTTTGTCATGCTTAGCTACATTCTGTAGGTACTTGGCCATTTTGCCTTCTAATCCTGAATCAGTTTTGTAAGGTGGGTATAGGCCCCTTAAAAAGTATTGTGGTTTAGCTGCTTGGGTTTTTTTAATAAATTTATTAGAATGACTTTATAGGTATTTACTTCAGTATATAGCATATATACATTTCATAATATATCTTTCAAAATCTGTAATTATGGATTTTGGTCATATGCCAGTGTATTTTGGTGTTAGTTATAAAAGACTATACTTAGAAGTTATTTCATTATGGTTACTGAAGAGATTTCATCATTAGAAAAGCACGTTTGAAATGTTATTCAGACTTAATATGGTAAGTGTCACTGTGACTTTGGGGTAATCCATGTAGAAGTCATTAAGCAAACTTTCACAGTCAAATAAAAATAAATGCTTATACTAGTTTCTTGATTGTTGGAGAGTGAAGACAAGAGAGCTCATGGAGGGAAAGCAGATGAATAGCAGTACATCTGTGTAATTTAAAATGAGCCAAACATTAACATTTTCAATAATTTAATAGTGACTGTGGATTCTGGCTCTTAAGGGAAAGAAAGTGATGTCTTTAAGGATAATGGGAGAACACCACTGGGAAGTCAATCCTGTTGCTACAGGCAGATCAAGCACGTGTTTTGCCAAGTGCAAGACAGACTGCCTCTGTAAGTAGCAACATCTCCAGGCCTTTTCAGTCCAAGGAATTGTTAATCATCCAAGTATTTATTAGCAGAGGTGGTGCTTCCTACTAGCACCTCATGGGTTTTGCAGTGCAGCTGTTCCTTTAATATATGGTACAAAGGTAAAGTGGTGTTTGCATTTCTCTGTAGGTTTAAGCCAGAGACAATGAGGTGAAAATCATCTCAGAGTTAATCATCTGAGCTAGCTGTTCTTATATCCTTTCAGAGTAAGGAAAAGGGTCTTTTGTTTACAGTGCTCATTGTTGTCTCATGATTAACACACACACACAAAAATCCAATTGTAACTAGTCCCTAAGCTTCTAGGTATAGGAGGCAACTTTTTTTTGCGCACCATAAAATCATATTTTCATGCTTACTTTTTATATCTGTGATTGTACCATGCATCTAAAACAAAAATGTTCATTTGGGGATGTACCATCAACGTTAAAAGTGAGCGTATTGCAAACAGCAACACTGAAACATCATTTTGGCATCTAGAAATACTTGCTTCAGGATATTTCCTTTTATCATGAGTGCTCTGGGGAGAAAGAGTCTTGAGTTTGATGTACACTTTTGTCATCAGCAACTATAGAAATACTTTAGTGCCTGTTGGAATCATTGCTTTCTCTGGCTCAGTGAATTGCACAATCTTGTAAGGGAATGGACTCTCTAAAAATAGACCTCATGAGCCTGGTTTGCAGATATGCTTAAAAGAGTCTGTTACTTTTAAAAAATAATCATGTAAGCACTGAAATTAATCATTCTAGTAAGAAATTCAGATTGTACATATATTTAAACATTTATTTAAATTTAAAAACCTAGTGCTTGAGAATACAGTATGTTTTCTGGAAGAAATGTGTTTCAGGGCATTTCTTCTTCTAATTCAGGAAGTTCACACTATAATAAGGAGCTGTGTGTATTTACTGTGGGATAGAAATCAATCAGGAAAAGAACTGTATGTTCATCTTTAAAAATAAGGCTTCCGAAGGAGAAGCATTTACAATTTAGTAATATCAGCCCAAGGCTGTCCTAGGTGCTGTTGGGAAAGAACACCACTTCACTGTAGTAGCTGTTTGTGCTCTTTTGACAAATACTAATGACCTGAAGGAGAGGAATGTGTGCGTGTGCACACAAATGCATACACAAATGCCTGGCTTGAACATCGCCTCCCAGTGTGCCCCAATCTAAGTGAACAGAAAATTGTCTATGAGCTGTGACAGATGGGCTCACACAGATTTTGTGGGATTAGTTTAACCCTGTTTGCCAGAGGTCACCATTCCTACAGCAGAAGTGGCACTCCAGCCCTGGCTCAGTCGTAGGCAGAGCTGGTGTGTCAGAGACCCAAGACAGTGGGGTTTATACTTCTTTCCAACTCCCATGAACAAGCAGCCTGTTTTCTAGACTCCTCTATAAATATACAGAATATACACATTGGTGTACTCATCTACATGTGCATATGCACATGTGTAGGTATGTGTCTGTACATGTATTTAGTAACCATAAGGGCTATCTTCTGAATTTATCAGAGAATAGCTGATTACCATGCTGGATGAATGGGTAAGATTTGTTTAGAAGCAGAAAAGCAATTAACAGAATAGAGTACAACATTGAAAACATTAACTTGAGGTAGAACTGTTTCTGAATTTTAGCTGCTAACTTCTTTACTTAAACAATAATGATGTGTTAAAATGTACTACTTTTGAACTGGCATACCTTAAGATTTCCATTTTAGCAGTCCAAGTCTTCAACAAGAACAACAAAAAAAATCCATAAATTGTTAATCTGTTAAAGGAAAAAAATCAACCTCGATTCCCATATGAAGGTCTTTGATGCAAGGGGGCAAGTTACAAGCTAACAGGGAGGTTGTGAACTTAATTTTATTTGCAAGGATCACAAGAAACAAAGGCAAAAGTTTGAATTTACTTCTCATGGGGGGGACCTTCTCTGGTTGTCGCACACTCACTGCTACCCCCCCTCGTGGAGTCTCCGTTGTCTTTGTCTGTCCCAATATTCATCTCTGCCCACCTTCCCCTTACTGTCATGCTCACTGGTCTTTCTCTATCTCACTGTAGAAAGTGCAAGTTGTTGTGACTGTTTTGGACTATGACAAGATTGGCAAGAACGATGCCATCGGGAAAGTCTTTGTGGGATACAACAGCACCGGCGCAGAGCTGCGGCATTGGTCAGACATGTTGGCCAACCCCCGGCGGCCCATTGCACAGTGGCACACCTTACAGCCCGAGGAGGAGGTGGATGCCATGCTGGCAGTCAAGAAGTAAATTGAATTAAATTAAATTATGAAGAAGAAAAAGAAGAAGAAGAAGCCTTTCTGCATTTGCCCACATAGTGCTCTTTAGCCAGTATCTGTAAATACCTCAGTAATATGGGTCCTTTCATTTCCAGCCATGTGTTCCTGACACTGATCAGTTGTACTTTTAAATTCCTGTTTTAATTTGCACAAATTTAAATGTAGAGAACCCTCTAAAGGCGTTTCATTTCACCACTGCCCCACCAGATCTACTCTTCTTTTAAGCAATATGATGTGTAGATAGAGCATGACAGAAATTATTTATTGTATCACACAGTTGTATATATACACCAGTATGCTCAGAATTTATTTCTAGTTTGTGTATTTGTATGTTGTAAGCGTTTCCTAATCTGTGTATATCTAGATGTTTTTAATAAGATGTTCTATTTTAAATTATGTAAATGACTGAGATATAGGAGAGCTGATAATATATTATAGGGTAACTATTGTATCGTCTGCATTCCAGAAAAAAAAAAAAAATTCCAACTTGTAAGGCACTAGTAGTGTTACACTGACATCTTAAAGGACAACTTAAATCTGAGCTTTCAACTGGACCATCCTAATAACATGCTAGGTGTCCACAGTGAATCTTGGAGGGGCAAATCCAATTGGGTAGACTTCTTTCACGGGCAACTTAGCATGATCTGAGCAGCTCCATGGCTGACCTCAAGGAGATGTAGCCAGAAGACAGGATATAATCTTTTTGTATATATTCCAAAGCAAACACATACTAGACTGAAATGGCTTTAGGTTGAAAGTTGAGGAAGCAGTTCCACACGAGGCAAAGATTTCATCTAACATACAAAGTAAGACTGTTGCAGAGGTTGTGCAGGGAGGGGGGGAGGGGGGAGACACAGCGAAATGCTGCCATGAAAACAAGAGTAGCTCTCCGTTATCACCTTTATAGAAAATCTGCATACTGTGAATTCCATCCATGATTTCACATTACAATGAGTTTTCACATTAGACTTTGTAACAAAATATTTTATTATACTCAGATTAGAAGGAATGCAGAATATTTTTTAGACACAGCCGTGTGAGTTTATTATACAAAATAGTTTCATGGTAAACAGACAGTATTGTAATCCCATCAGAAGATGACAAAAATTTAGCCATAGTTCTAAATGCACTTCAAAGTAAGCCAAAAGAGAACAGCTAGTGACCTTTTATATACTATTTATACTTAAGTTTTAATTTGTCCTTTAAAAAAAAAGTGAAAACAAAGAACAAGTTCTAGAAAAACTGAAGCAACCTCTTCTGTATACTAGATGCTCGTTTCAGGAGGAGTTTTTAAATGTTTTCAATGTTATTATGTAGTAAATGGCACTATTATGAAGCTATTAGTCATTCCATAAGAGTCTTGAAAGACTGCTCTGTGTATCACTGTGACTGCCGTGTGTGCTTAGAAATGTAGTTTTCTCAGTGGATAGCAATCAATTTATTCCGTAGTGATATTGTAATAATACTGCCATTCCCTTCTACCGCACTGCCGAAGGAATGCATAGCAGAAGCAGTTCTAGTTATTATGGACCAATTTAGAACTGAAGAGCTATGCAGGGGACAAGGATGCTATATTGAATGGGTTGACCACACAGCATTTTGTCAAGCCCTGTGCAATACTCTACATTTCCAACCTCCCATGCTCTGCCCCCCCCTGCTGCTTTACTGTAGATAGTCATCTTACAGCTAGTCAGCATGTCGTATCAGCTTGTACCATCTCATCAAGTCATTTAGGGCATCACTTCTATCTCATGTACTGTCCGTCCTTTGAGGCCCCTTGCTTATCTTTCCAAGCTGTGAATATATTTATAATGCTTTAAAGAGTTCATTATTTTCAGCAACGCAAACTACCCCAGAAATGTGGAAATGCTATACCTTTTGGAGGGAGGCATGAGATAAACCATTAATGTTCTTATCAATGGTATCTAACAGAAATTATTGAACACAAGGAACAAAGATTAATGTAGTCAGAGAACTGTGCACAGAAAACTAACTTCCACGGCTTCCCTCAAGTCTCTGCTTCTGGGAGAGGTGTGACAGTCTGAGAGGTCAGTGCAGTGAGGGCCAAGCACCAACGTTTTCAGTACACTGAGAGTAAAAGAAGCAGCAAAGAAGTGAGAGGAGAATAAAAGTCTGGATCCCTTCCCACCTCCAAAAGCAAGAATAGCAAGACCCATTTTATATCTTTTTTACATGAAACACGGGAAAAACACAAGCGAGACATTGTCTGATAGAAACAGGCACATACATGCAAAGCATCAAGCTGAAATACTTTAAAATCTTGACTTCAAGGACCAAACCCCACCAAAGAGAAGTAGACAGTCAGTTTTCCAGCATAAGAGCTTCATGGTCTCCAACTTCCAGTTGTTCATTCAGGATAGCTGCAGGTTCAAGCTGCCAGGACTGACTTGTTGCGTTAAGGTATTCTTAAAGCTTTCTCTTCCTACACTGCCAGACTGAACGTCACCATAGAACTGGTTCGTAAGGTACGATGATTCTCAGAGACTGAACCTGCCATGTGACCAAGATGACATTTTCATCCTCCAAGAAGCCACATGTACCTTTCTGACAAAGCTGTGTGAAGTATTAGAATCTGATGCTGTAGAAAGATCCTAGTTGCCTTTGTGTATATTTACTGCCTGCTTGAGTGTTTCTCTGTGTGGGTTTTCTCTGTATCTTGTAGAAATGTTTGGGGTGTTTTATCCTGCCATATCGCTCGTGGCCCGCGAGCTGACAACTTTAGCCGTATTTTACCTTCATTTTTGATGAGGTGGTTTATATTTTGTTTCACTTTGTGTAGTGACTTCCCACAGTAGAGTTTTCCAATTGTCGTTAAAATAACATACATATTACACAGATATTCAATAAAAATGTTTTATTTCCTGTTGATGTTCTAGCATTTCTCTTTTGATCTAAAGTTTTGAAAAGACATTTCATTCTAGGACTTTGAAATTTATGATTGTGCTAAAGTGTCACAAGTGTAATAGCACAGCACTTTTCAAGGGGCTGTGAAAAGCTGCTTTCATCAGTGTCATCCACTGTAAGAGTCACATCCAGCAGTGCTCCAGTAGATGGACTCTCCACCTCTATTGCAGATGAAGAACCATTACCTCATTTTCTCAAGACTGATTATTTGCCTCCAAAAAACATCACTCTCTGTCAAAACATGGACTAGTTTCTATACCATGACCAAAACACCAAGTAGTTACTTACGCATCAGTACTCTTGAAGGTGTCGTTGAAGTTTTCATTTGGAGAGAGATGGTATATTTTAACCTACATTCAAGAGATACTTCTCAGCTAGCCATAGAAATCAAGCCTCCTGTAGACTGAAGATTATTAAATAAGAGCTTAAACTGCATGGGTGGGGGGGAGAAGGTGGGGAAGGAAGTGAATCTACAAATGAAAAATTACTTTTAAAATTGTTCTGTGAAACAATTAAAGTCTCTGAGCCCATGAAGAGAAACAGCTTATACTCTCCATCCCCACCCCCAACAAACAAATCAGAACAAAAACCCCAAACCTGTAGCCATGTTTAATTTATGCAACCATTTTCCACAGCCATTCCCACCAGCCTTTGCTTTTTCCTCACTCTCAAGAGAAATACGCCTACTCCTTTCAGAAACCACACTGGTAATTACTAAAATGCACCAGTTTAACACAGTAGTTGTTACATGAGACCTTAGTATGAGTTAGAGCTGTAAATATTTTCAGGGTTAACTCTTCTACCTATTTCCATTGCTCAAAAGGGCCCTCTTTTCTCCTAGTTTTGTTTTTTTTTTTCCCCCCATCATCTAGAGTCAATGAGCATCAAATGTATTGATGCCACGTTCAGCAAGTAAGAGCAGGACGACATTTCCTGGTGAGCCTGGTAATTTGGAGAGCTGTTACTCTTCCAAACTATGAATGACTGGAGTTTGTACTTGTGGATTTACAGATGTGCTGTGAGGCAATGCCTGCTTGGTCTGCAGGAGCTGAGGTAACACTCCTGTGGTGCAATGTAGTTCCCCATAGATACAGGCAGGTACCACATTACAGAGGTATGAAAGCCTGCTGCTCCCTTCTTCACCATCTAAGCTGTTGCATGATCAGACTGTGCATGTCTCTAAAAGGAGCAGTTTTCTTAAGAGCAGACCCTAATCTATCAAAGTCAATAAATAAAAATACTTTGATCCGTGTTCTATAGGCACCAGCCATTTTTGCAGGCATTGAGAATACCAAAATGACAGCCTTGTCAATCAAAACCAGTTCTTTCAACAGAACTAATCAGTTAAAGTCAGTCATTACAACTAATGTAAGGGAGGGGGGAGGGGGGAAGCTTTATATAATAGCTGTTATACTAAGTGGGAAAAGCAGCAAAAATTACCAATTTTATTCAGTTCATTTAACCCCTAATCAACTGTCATGAAAAACATTCTTCCCAACTGACAGACTGTTACCAAAGCAAAGGATCTGCATCTCTCGATCGCTTTTCACATCATGAGTCAATGAAAGTTAATTGCCTATTAGTTATGCAAAGCAAGAATTAGAACATTATATTTTCTGATTACTCTAACAGTCAATTCCCTTATTTACTTATGCATTAGCATTTTCGCTCCAGGCTGCCAGTCAAGCTTCTTATGCAGATACTGACCTGCTTTTCAGAACATCTACCAAATTCATGTCCAGCCTCTCTTTTCAGTATCAGTTCAGACACTGTTACTCATCCAGGTGTTAAAAGAAAGAATGGTAAAGGGTTTTTCTATAAAGATCACAAGAACCTTTACCTAGTCTTAGTTACATTTACCTTACATACAGTAAATCTTTTTATATTCAATAGAGAGAATACTTTTAATATTGCACTAAAATCTACTTCCAAAAGTATGTGACAAACTAGTACAGGGAAGACTTTAACTCTGTGTGGTACTTTGTGACTGACACCTGCAGCAATATTTACAGAGCCATACAAAGAGATTTATTTCCAGATTATGCTGTATTCAGCATAAAAAAAAGAAAGTTCTACAGGCTAGGAAATGATCTAGATATCCTTAATGGATCTTATAAAGAGGCCAAATAGGTTGGGGAAGTGAAGACACTTCTTCCAGGCTTTTGGAGTGAAGGTTGAGGGGGTAAGTAGTATCGTCTTTTTGAGTTATGCATGAACTCTGCAATAATGAGATTTTTGAACAGCCATGTAGACAAAGAAAAAAAACCAACCAAAAACAAAACAAAAGAGTTTCATCTTCTGACAGAACCAGTCTCATCAACTTGACACATCACATTTAATTTCAGTCAACTATTTCCTATCTTTATACACTCTCTTATTACTTACAACAAGGAAAGCACACAGTAGGTGATCCACTGACGTTACAGAGCAAAAGGAGCCAACACCAGTTTTTTTCTCATAAACCAAAGAGCAATGCATGAAAGTGGCAAAATATTCTCTGCTCCCCTAATCAGGATTATCCCACAGTCCTGCACAAACCTTCCTAATTTCACTTGCATTTTCCCAGAGCCAGGGACAGGTCTCACCTTGTATTCACCTACATATACCTTAGCTTAGAAGATTTCATTACTCTTTCCTAAGAAGCAGCAAAAGGTTGTTTCAAAACCCTGATGTGGATCTGTCATTGAAGAGTTCCAGATTGGGTTTAGGCTATATTTGGACCATTCATCACAAGGAGGAGGATCTCTGGCTGTAAATCCTAATTGAAAGCCTGACAGGTTGGAACCTGGAATGCAGTGCTGAAGTCAATTATTCCACACTTAGTCAGAAACATTATCATCCACTATTTCAGGTGAAAGACAGACTCTGAGGCTCAGCAACTTGAATCCTGCTCAAGTTGTATTTTTTATTTCATAAGCCTGGCAATATTACAAAACTTTTTTTTTTTTTTTTTTTTTTTGGAGATCATTTCTGTGACATTCACAGAGTCAAAACAGATTTCATACTTTTTTTTCTTTCAAATACAAGGTTGCCTCTATTCTTTAACTCAGACAAATATTTCTAAACCAGTTCTTCAAAGTTAAAAATGAGTGCCTAAATTGTTCAATTTGCTTTAACTCCATGCTTCATCAAACTTCTTAAAGCTTGACTCACTCCTCTCCAACCATACACCATGATCTGACACTGATTGATACAAAAAAGCCCTGATGCAAGGCTACCAAGGAAATTAAGTAGAGTGACTGATTCTTTTTCATGGATTAAATGAAGATTAAATGGTCAAATTTCAACATAGTGTAAGATTAGGGTAAGTGCTAAGAGGTTCATTGTTGCAGTTGCATATTTAATAATGATCTAAAAAACAGATTAATAAGTTGACAAAATTCACCCGTGGCATAAAATTGTTTCAGCTGGAATAGATGTAAATTATAAAGCCATCTCTGATTTCATATATCAAGAATCAAGTACCAAGACAGGCACTTCAAATCAAATGTTATTGATCATCCAAATATTCTGGAGAGATCTGTGAACAGCAGTACACAAATGTCTGTAAAGATAACCTCAAATGAGGAAAGTAAGTAGGAGAGCTGGTCAAGCCATTATGGAAAATGAAGAATCTCTTTTTTTGTACAGGAATTGCTGACAGAAATAGGGATGTGCCTTCTCAGTAGTCTCTAAGAATGTAATGAAAGCTTACGATGAAGTGGGAGTACACAAAGGTTGTTCAAATTCCTATCCTCATATACATATTAAGACTTCATATATGTTATTTGGAATACGTTTAGTTGTAGACATACTTCATACATCCACAGAATATGTCTACGTGTCCCTGTGCAACACTGGGTAGAGATGCCAGGATGTTTCCTGACTTCACTAAGGGCATTTCCTCCATTACAGTGACTAATACCACTGAAACATAGCACCCTCTACTCAAAGTGCTTTTCAAAGATAAAAATAAGCCTTGAAAAGTACCTACTGGAAAAATGGAAAATACTACCCTGTTAAAAGCTGTAATATGATCTGGCATAGAGTGAAAAGCTGTCCATAGCAGCTGAATCAGGTAAGTCTTTGTAGGTCAAACACAGGGTATAAAAAGTAATTGAGAGTCCTTGGCAGGAAGAAGTTGTGAAAAGTAAATCTAAAAAGAGCCAATCTTCAGGAAAACATAAGACATTTATGGAGATTATATAAATGAACAGAAAAATAAATGTGGGGTGAATGAATAAATACGTATCCTAGCTACAGACTTCTACCACACTAGGGAAAAAGTATATAGCTACAGATCTGTACCAGAGCAAAGATGATTCCTACCTAGGCCACATACTGTCTTATGTTTGAGCCTTCCAGGCCTCCTGAATAAAAACCTGAGAAGATTCAGGTTATCATTGTTGCTTTGCTCCATGCTTCAGAAGTCTTTTTTCCCCCACAAAAAGAATTACATCTCCCATTCCAGCCCAGTCCTGAGGAGAATTGGCTAATGCTCTCACTCATTGGATTTAACACAAACAAATAGCTGCCTGAAAGGTTTGAGCACCATGCCCATAATTAAATCTGCAGCAATTAGTAATGCAACAACAGCAAGCAAGAAAAGCAAGCAAGCTTCTCCAGCTGACATTTTTTAAAATACAGATAACACAGAGGAATAAACTGGTGAAAAAAATGCAGGAAGAAAAATAAATCACTTTCAGATCAGGGGACAAAATCTTTGTCTCTTGCCATTATGCCTCAGACCACATGGTCTTACTTGCTTTTGTCTTTCCCCATGTCACTGCTATGTCAGTAGAGCCACACAATCTATTCTGACTAAACTTTTGATCCTATGTTTGCTACTGTTTATGTTGTATTTACTGTGTTCCCTAATCCAGCTGAGCACAAACTGTTCTGCTGTTGATTTTTCTCAAGCTTCCCTTGTTCCACTTCAGCTTAGCCAACTTTCCTTTCTAAAGTTTATTCAACCACTCTGTGACAACTGGTGCCTAACAACCTCTTAGGAGCATGGGTTAGGGAAAAACAAGTTGCAAAAGCCTTTGTAACCAGTTAATACTTGTTTCAGATTATAAATTACAAAGAAGCTACAGTGTTTAATTGCTTCTCACAGTATAGTACCTTTCTTTGCATGTGCCATGGAAACTCTACTTTTTTCATTATCTTATTCTATACCTTAATAGCAATGAGTCATACCAGCACTTCAAAGAACTGTAGCAGCACTTTTGGTGGAGAAGAAATGTGATGGAGTAGGTGACAACTGATGGCTTTTTTTCCCTGCACCAGAAATTATAAAACAGTTTCCACCACGACTTTCATCATCTCAAGTGCCTTCATCAAATCTCCTGTATCCCCTTCCCTAAGAGAGGGCAAACACTCTCTCTGCCTAGCACCATAATGCAAGCCCATTTCATTATAACCAAGGTAGTTGAACAATCAATATGAACTGCACATTAGCCTCACCTAGTCTTCTCCCAGACTTGTTTGAAGTTGGCAGCACAATTACTCCTCTCATCACACACCCTAAGAGGACTGTCTCTACTCGAGCTGACTTAGGCCAGCTTGACTCACATTCTCTCTTTAAGGCATCTCATGTGCGGCAAACTTTTGATCGCATCACTAGTTCATGTCTACTTCCAATTATCTGAAAAGGCAAAAAGTACACGATATGGAGGAGACAGAAAACATTAAACAGAATGTCATCACAGGTGAAATAAAAGTAAACTTCACTGGAATCTAGATTTTAAAATGCACTGAAAGAATAAGCAAGTTAAAAGCATTAACTATCGGAGAAATCTTTCATTTTCTTGCTAGCCAGGCTAACGGTTTTATAGCGTCTTCACTTTTTTTGTATGCATGTGCATTCGTTATCTCCTGGGTGACAGCTCCATAAATCCTCTTGCCCTCTTGGTATGTTCAAGGATAGATGAGGAGCTCCATCACAACAGAATATTTAATGTCCTCGCACAATAACACAGCATGTACCTTGACTAGCAGCTGTTAAATACAAACACGCACTGGCACACTATATTCCTCAGTACCTAGAAAAGAGTATGTCTCCTCCACATGTAAGCAGCAATGCACCATTTCTTGCTGAGCATTTTACAGGGCATATACCATGCTTTCCCACTTCATTTACACTCCTTCATTGCCATGTTCACTTCTTTTCCTAATGTTTGCAACACACAGACTTCTGATCCACAGCTAGGGCACCTGGGCATTACTGTATCACATAATGCTAGCTATATACATTTCAAAACCACAGCAAAAGGTTTCAAGATCCTTAGCTTTTAAAATCACAAATCTGAAGTTACCAGCGACACAGTCTGCTAAACGAGCATATTATCACCAGACAAGTCGTCTTACTCAAAAGCTGCCTGGATTTTCAATATCCTTAAGGATTGCTGTACTCTTCTGTAGAGAGAAAAAAAAAACATTTAAAAAAAAAAAAGAGAGAAAGAAAATTAATGCCATTTCCTGATCATCTCATTAACAACATATTTCCATATTGCAGAACAGCCACTTACTGTGACATGGCCTTGCAGAGCTAGATCAGGTTTCAAAATCCTGCAAGATCCTCTTCAAAATCCTGCAAGATCCTTTTCATCTGAACTACTTAGAACATATGAAAACATTTGATCCTCTTAATTATCTCAAACATGGAGTATATTTGGTCTCATTAGCAGCAACACAGTCTTTCCTTTGCCATGCAACATGATTCAACACATGCCTGGTAACACGGCAACAGGGTACTTGTCAGGGGTGGGGGGGGGGGGAAATCCCAGCACTTTGGAAATTACTCATCTGGATAATACCGTGAAATAACTGACTTTGCACATCCAAAGAAGGGCAGCGAAACTTGTGAAGAGTTTAGAGAACAAGTCTTATGAGGTGCAGCTAGGGGAACTAGGGTTGTTTAGCCTGGAGAAAAGGAGGCTGAGGGGAAACCTTATTGCTCTCTACAACTGCCTGAAAGGAGGCAGTAGCCGGGGGGGTGGGGGGTGGGGGTGTGTGTGTGTGTGTGTGTCAGTCTCTTTCCCTGGGTAAGAAGCAAAAAGACAAGAGGAAATAGCCTCAAGTTGCACCAGGAAGGTTTTGATTGTATATAAGGAAACATTTCTTCACCAAAAGGATTGTCAAGTATTGGAATTGACTTGGTGACATTGATTAGTGGTAGACTTGGAAGTTTTAAGTTTATGGTTGGATTCAATGGTCTTAAAGGTCTTTTCCAACCTAAATCATCCTATGATTCCTAACACATGGCTCCTGGAGACTGTCTGGAGATACAGTTCAATGTCAGCTCAAGGTGTAATAACCAAAACCAAAGAGTTAGTAAGGAGCAGTAAGATCTTTCCTTAGTTTATAGATACAGGCAGGCAGGTTTCCCATGTTTAGTAAGTGCAGTGCACATAGCAAAGACTTAAGGTCAGGTCTTACCCTTAACCAGGACTGCAGGGTGAAATGAGGAAGATCCTGTTGAGGGGCAGCTAAGGACTTCAGCTTGGACAGAACTGGATTTTGCACCAGTCCCTATTGTTTCCCCTTCCTCCCTATTTGGCATAAAAGGGAGTTGGTACGTTTACCGATAAACATAACAGCAAGGAGCCAGAATATCTGTGCTTCCAGGGATGTCCAGCATTAGTCCCAGCAGTCCCATGACCCTGTCAGCCACCATCTCTCACCCCCAAAATGTTAGTTTAACCTCTCCAAGCCTCTCACCTTCACATCAGTGAGTGTCAGTTCATGCACAAACATGGCTGATCCATCTGTGCTGATTCTGTCAATAAAAATAGGGTGAAACTGCCTTTATAGGCACCCCATAGTTCGATGAACCCTGTTTTTCCTTTTGTGCTCTACAGTCCAGAGCTGTATTTCCCAAACCTTCTCTGATCCCAACCACAGCTGCAGATGTTTTTTTCTTGGGCTTACCATTCTAGTTAATTGAACTTCTTGTGTGCTTAGGAGCTAATTAAGTAATTGCTGCCCTGAATGGCAGAATGCTACCTGGTGATGATCAGTTTTTATTTCTGACTGGCTTTTTTTTTTCGGCAAATCTTATGTATTTTACTTCATGCTTATGCTACCTGTTTCCACGCATGTAACTAGGAAACAAGAATCTCTATCTCTTTGAGAATTTGAGTTTTGTAGGTAGCATGTAACAGAGTTACATATTAACAATACCATTAATACACTAATTAAGAGCTTAAATAATTCTTTTTTAATGTGCAGTATAAACCTTGCCCATCATATCTAAAACAGCATTATTACTCTTCTTCTGTAGGCAGAAACTGCATGCCACCTATTTGGCCTCAGGTCTGCAATATGCTACGCCGGGCTGCAGCAGTGATTAGAGTTTTGGTCCTGACACAGCTCAAACCTCAACAGTATCTAGACACTCTCACTCATCCATAAAGCATCACTGAAGAGTTTTTGGAGATTTCACAAAGCTGCTTGTGCAGTATCTTGTGGGGAGTCACAGTAGAAACTAATCACTGCTAGTCAGTGATGTGGTACATAGCACTATGGGTTTCTACCTGTAAATATAACCACTGTTTGGAAAACCGACCTTTGTCTGCCACAACAAACCCAAACAAACAAAGCAAAACAACCAAACAAAACAACCCCCTGGTAAGATTTGTGTCTCTTTGCCTTAAGAGAGGGTATATGCCATGTGCAAGCAGTACACACTCTTCTTTGCTCGCTCAAAATGGATCACGAGAAGCTGCTCTGGTTTCTGGATCTACAGCATTGCAAAGCTAGATTGATGAATTATCTCTCCATTTTCAGCTCTTGAGCTTCAACTTTTTTTCAGTGCAGAATATTGTTTCCTTATACTTCAGTCATGTTTCTACATTCCTTTCTCTTAGTGCAGCTGTAGCTCCACTTTGTGGAAGATGAGGAAAGCAGAGAGTGACCCAGGTGTGCTAACTGTAGGTCTTCAGAATCAGCCAACAATGATTAGTGAAGACTAAGACCATTTCTCACACTTTTTAAACTTGAAAGGTATTCAAATCAACAGCTTGCTGTATTTCTTCCTCCTACCTCATTGTAAATATACAAAAAACCAAACTGTAAAATACAGCATGCAAAAAACTGAAGGGAAATGTATTTCCTATACATCGACATACACAACCATGGAAACTGCCTGACCACAGATTCATTTTTCATAAAGGACAAGGAAGATTTTTCAACCTGTTCAGTACCCTGTTGAATATTCTGATAGAAATTAATGTATTGCATCTCTTAGGAAATTCTCCAGTTTTAGGGTTAATGCTGGAGCTGAACTGGCATAGTTTTGATTGTCCAGAGGCTCAGTTGTGAATGCTTTTAAAGGTATTAAATAATTAATAAGAATTTGTAAATACAATTCAAGTATTCTTATTTAAATCTGTTTGCCATACAACAGAAGAGGACTGGATTTCTGATGAGGCTGCCTACTGGCTGCACAGAACTGAAATGACTTTTCAAGGAAAGCGACTTGGAATAGACTTTCTTGAAAAAATGCTGGTACTTCTGGATGATGCAAAATCAAGATCTCTTTGTAATGAGGGTGAGGATTTGGCTTAAGACATCTGACTATAGGTATCCACATACAGGTGTCTACAAGTGTACTTGATGCTTAGTTCCAAGTACAGACAGCAGAGATCTAGTCAGTGAAACAGCAATTCCACACAGAAGGCAGCCAGTGCATGCATTAGGGAGCAGCCATCACTCACTCTGAGCGCCACTGAGTAAACTGGGAGTTCAGGTATTCAGTGCTCATGAAGAGAGCAGCAAGTGGGCACCTCAGTTTAATGCCAGCTTCAAAATAAATCTCTTCCAAACCATCCAAGGCTGCCCTCTGTCAAGTTGGCAGTGCACAGGACAAGTCTTTTTTTTCTGGCACTTAGCTTTGAAGATACTGTGAAGCGGTTTAGGACTCCCTCTCAGTGCTGGCCCCGTTCCGTGCTTCAGCAGAGCATGATCTCTTAATTGCAAGTTCATGTCATGTCAGACAATGGCAAGAGCTGTAAAGCCTCACTAAGTACTGGTTACGTCAATTTGATCAAAACCACGTCAGAATAATAGGAAGAGAGAGGAGCTAGATTATCCTCTTAGTAGGTGAGGGCATTATCTCAGCTTTGGATTTTAGGGCCAATGCTTTCAATGCTTTGTAAGGCTGTACTCAATCCAGACACAGCATGAAAGAGTGGAAGTAGCTAAGGTGCTTTGAAATGCTCACCCTCAACTCTGTCATCTCAGTAATTTCATTTCAGTGATAACCTTATCTGAGGAGAAAGACCCAGGTTCCTGTGAGAGCAGGAGATAGACATGTTCTGAACAGCCTCCACAAGGCAGTTGAGGACTTTTCAGGAAGCCAAACAACAAGGGGGGAAAAGTAACAAGACCTCTGACAGGCCAAAAAAAGTGCTGAGTAGGGTACTTCAACTTGTACCCCATATAGTTCTGAAGACTACACATAGCAATCAAGGGATGGGCACCTTGCAGCAGTGTAACATATAGCTCTGTCTGCTCAGTGCAGGCAGAGCACTGAAAAAAATCAGTGGTGGCCCAAAGGAAGAACATGAGGAAATTGGATGCCTAACTTATGTCTATACAATCTAGGGATATGTACAGTCTTGAAGGCCGGTGTAAGCAGGTCTGAAGCCGCTGCCTCAAGGACCAGACAGAGGGACCGCAGAGGTGCTGATGGAAACAGAGGGAACCACACAAAGCTCTGTCTGGGACTGCCTGCTCAAGAAGTCAGAATTGGAAGGAGAAAACATTCAAAAATATTTTGTTTAAAGAAATTCAAGGTATGAGCACAGCTAGCAAGTGGCTGCAGCACGTCCCAGGACCAAGGACATCACTTTGTCAACCACATTAAGTTAGCAGGCATTTGGAGCACAAGCAGCAGCCCTTGTTTCAGGACAGCTGCCAAACACACTATGCTAATGCTGACAGTTGTGGGCTTTAAATTCCCACCAGCCCTCCACACAGACCATTCATTGGAGAGGAGTTTCCCAAGCAGACCTCTTTGGAGAAATCATCTTTCTTTCCAAGGTTAGCTTAATGCCAGGGAAGCAGACCATGTAAACAGTCTGAGCTTCTGAATGAAAGGAATGCAGAGAAGAATGGAGCTGAAGGACTAGAATGTAATTTCTGTAAACAAAACCATCAGCTTCTTTTAAATTAAACACATACCTATCTTCCTACTGCTTCATATATATATATATGTGTATATATATGCGTAACAGCTCAGAAGATTCCTGAGAAATATGAGAGGCGGTGGTCTAGTATCCAAAAAAACATTGCTTTAAGCTTTACTTAAGGAAATGAGAATTATGAGAGTCTAAAGCCTGTTCTGTACTAAGACTTTGTTGTTATGTGACAGTAGTACCAAAGCTGTGAGTTAGATGCTCAATGCTTTTCAAAAAACTCATTCTACTTCACAATATGGTTAAAACGCATCTTGTATATTTGATAATTGTTTTTTTTTTTAGATACTTTCTGCCCATTTTTGAAAAAAAGTCATCAAAATCAAGACATCTGCAAAGAAAACCTAGAGGGATAACTGCAAATACAGAATTTGGGTAAGATTTTGCATATGTAAATAAGATGATGAAGTAGAAGACAACGACAGTAATCCTGAGGGTTATGAAACATAAATATGTCTGTTTCACAAAAGCAGTCATACTCAGCTTTTTTTAAGCTCTACGGCGCCATAATGTTCGTCATTAATTGCCTTACAGGTTACTGTGTCGTATAGAAAAGCCACCAGAAGATGTCAGGCGCGGACCGTGAACAGGGGGTGGGGAGGGGGCCAGGACCTGAAGGGACGATGTCTGAACGAGCCAAACCCGCGGAAGTAAACACTCAACGAAAAGCACTTGGCAGCGGGCACAGATGTCATTGCCAATACTGTGCCATTACTTCATGTTTAAGGCAAACGCCAGTTTGGGAAAAATAGAAAACGAAGTTTCTGATGTTGTTTTATCTCGAAATTAAAAGTAAAAATACCTTTCTTGTCTACTCTTCCGAGCTCTTGTAATAATTCAGCAGAGCAATTCCACCAAGACCTGAATGTTGGTTCAAACCAACACACCTGCAGAAGTGTCCGCGCATACCCACGCATGCACACACTAACCCCCCGCCCCGCTCTGGGATCAAGCATAACAACATTTGATATGTGCTACAACAACGTCCTGAAGTTAAAATGTGTTTACTAGACATTACAAAGTCCATACTGACTGAGTGGGCTTAAATGCAGTTCATTAGAACCTTTTTTTTTTCATCCAAGAAACACGGAGCAAATTGTTTGAGACTTGCGCCGTTCTTGTCAGCAGATTACCTTTCAGGGTACTCAAGGGAAGATACTGATTACTAAGAATAGAACTGAGTTCAGTATATTGTAAACCTGAAGTTTTATATTTAAGATTACAGTGTTTATCTACTCCTTGGCTTTTGCTCTCGCTACAAAAGATTTCACTCCAGTAGGTTTTTATGACTTCTTTCCTATTTCCTTCTACCCATCCATAAGCTTTATTGAGTACTGGGATGACAAATGGAGCAGTAACAACCCACTCGTGGGTATCCATTTCTGCCCAGCGGCTAGTGCCAGGCAGGCAGCAACCAGTAACCTGTCCAAAGGCATTCTGAGCAAATGTAATCTGCAAATTTTCAGATACCAGATTGCAAGTCACTTTTTTTTTTTTTTTAAATTTTAAATCATAAGTGGTCCTGAAGAAACAGCATGTGCTTAACCAGGTTTAGCCCTCTATAAATTTGAGAAGATGTGTTGGGACGAACTGTCTTGACTTCTAGCTGGCAAGTCCCAAACGGTTCAGGTTCACATAAAACCAAGAAACAGAACTGTTTGTATTTCAAATGAAGAGCCAGTGTCCTTTTTGAGTTCCCCAGGACAGATGGGTTTGTTGCCCCAGCCTTCAGCAAAAGGCAGGATGAGAAGAATAGCTTTTTGGTTGAACTGTTCTTTACAAATATAGATTTGAGGAGTACTACATCTCCATCACTAAAAACACAAAGCCAAGTTTACAGCAAGGAAGTACTGTCTTTAAAATGCTCACAGACTTAGAAATAAGCAACAGTTACCGTTTAGGAATGAATTATGAAAATTATTTACAAATGCATATTAATTCAATTATCTTGGAAATTACTCTTCATGTTAAAAGGTCGAGAACAGATGCAGCTCCAATATTGTAACTTCACTAATGTTTTACCTTCCTGTAACATAACTTCGCGACTTAAGAAATTGATTACAATTATATTAGTATGCTTTTCCTTGCCATTTTGTCTCACTTCGATAGAGTAAAATCAAGATAAACCACGCCTAATTTGAGTACTATTCAACCACACATCCCTATCTACCCCACGCCAAACCAGCCTGGAATTACTTAAAACCTCTACTCCATCTACTGACCTGCAGCACTGGAATTTGTAATGGAGTTCATAAACTAACACTGCAGGTCAAGAGAAGAATGTTGAAAATGGGATACAGTAAACAGACGAGCCAAGAGACACGACTTCATCCAAACTCTGGCTCTTGAGGAATTTGAAGGCTGAGAGAGCAGCACGTGGTGTCCTCGCACACCTTCAGGGCTCTGCATCTAAGGAACTGTTTATTTTGTGATTATATTCTGTGAAATGAAGTTAATGACTATATTCTGTGAAGACGAAAAACAGACCAATTTTTATTCCCCTCTGAATTAAATTGGCCTGTGAGTCGTCATCTGGGAAAAACAATATGAGCCCAACCTTTTCCTTCTGAAAAAATTTTGCAAAGTCCCTCAATTAAAAAGCATTCTGCTACCTTTTAATTAAGATAGCACTAGGCAACTTTAGGCTTGGGTTTTGCTAATTTTTTTCCTTTTACATAGCTCTAGTAGTTCTATATATCTGACAATAAAATTGGAGTAGCACTTATGCCTGAAAAATTACAGATGTGATACATAAAAAATGATCCTGAACAGCAAATCCAAGAAACACTGCAATACACGTAACATGCAAGGAAGTAACTTTCCAACACCTAGAGCCACCACATACAAATTGTCACTCAGGTTATTTTTGTCTCTTTAGGCCTTGAGAAACAGCCTGGCCTCCAGTAAAAGAAGTATTTCTTTCCCATTTCGGAATGAGAACACAAATACAAAACTTCTCTATAAATAGAGCTGGACATCTAGACCTCACCACGCGCCTTGGTCTCTTACTGTGCCAAGGTAGGGAAGCCCTCCACGCCCAGTACTCAGCTCTCCTTTTACCTCCCCTTGTATCAAGGGCAGCCACACCCTTTTCCCTTACTCAGGGACAGGGCTTTTCACACCTCCCCCCACCCTATTTATCTATGTCCCTTTCAGCCTCAGCAGGGGAGGAAGAAAGTATGGGACATACATGCAGGCAGCAGTTTGCAGGTTTTTTAACTCTTCCCCTTCCCAGACCTCCACTCCAGCTCAGAAAGCTCTCAGCCAGCTCATTTTCTTTCTTCTGAAAAAGTGGATCACTGAACTGTCTTCTGATTTCATTCCCCAACTGGTTGCTTCCCACACTACAATTCTTTGATCCTAGCCTTTTCATGAAATTATCAGCAAGTGCTGCCCAGCCATACTTCTACCTTGAGTAAGCCTTAGAGAGCCTGAGCAGCCCCATCCTTGTACCTGGAAGACTGTACAGGCAAGGTCTCTGAGAAGCAGCTGCCTCTAGAAAACAGTTGATTGAAAGGTCTTGACTGAGATATATAAGTGTCTCTAAGAGCTATAAAAAAAACCCAAAAATGCTGGTTTAGGATGGAATTCTTATCACCTGTGGTATAAAACCTAGTGTGTATATAACCCAGTAATAAGCTGGATAGAGATCCTGTTTCCTCAGCAGCAAGTCAGAGAGCAGGAAAAAGAGAGTTACCAGAAAGACAGTATTATTAATTGTCCAGAGAGGTCAGTGTTTCAAACAGGGTTTGAATGATTTAAGCAGCCTGTGGTCAAGCAGGCTATGGGATTTCTCTCTCTCCCACTCTTTAGCCCTGCATCCAGCCTGATCTCTCCTGAGGGCTAACATCCTTCTCTAGTCATCATACTGCTGAAGTAGATTTCATTAACAACTTAATACCAGTGGTTTCCCGGCTGTGGGCCACAAATCACATGCCCTTCACCTACAGAAAGGTGGCTAGCTTTGCCAAGCTGACTCCACTCATTTCACTTCAGAAGAGAAACAACAAATGAGAAAAAAATGTACTGAAAAATGGATTGTACAGTTGTATCTGTATGAAGACATGAAGGAAATTAAATGAACAGAAATTGAAAGAAAACATCACAGAGAGACAAGCTAGAAACACAGATGCTTTCCCACCATTGCTTTTCCATGTAGACATTTTCTGTAACTACTACAGAATTCGTTACGCAATCCTGAAAAGATACTCTATTTAACATGGTTATATTGGGGAAGAAACTTGGGAATTCATTTTTGTTCTTGTATAATGAAATGACTTGCAGTGAAACTGCCCTCTTCCTGGATTTCTGGCATATAGCTCTCACAGGAGGACTGCATGGTGACAAGGGAAAGTACATGGAGAGTAATTAGCCTTGTGTTGCATCTGTTTTTAATTCCTAATTTAGAAATATATTAAAAACAGATTCTAGAATGGCCATATGAAGTTCTGGGCATGTTCTCCAAAATAGCCAGCTCTCTAGTAATACTAAAACCCATTAAACCACAGCCTTAGCAATGATCACAAAATCCACCTCTCTCCTTCTAAGAAATAACTATTTCAAATCCTTTCCCTACCATTTTACCCTAACTGAAAGAAAGGGGAAGCAATTAGAAGTGTTTACAGTAGATAGCTAAACCATTATTTCTCTTGAATACTAAACATGAGTTATAAACTACAGAGAAGTTCTTCTGGAAAACCTAATACTAGTGGACCTATCCCCTTTGCAGAAAGAAAAAAAAAAGTCCCTCTTAAACAAAATCAGAACCCTTCTACAGACGATCAGAGATGAGAAAGGTAAGCTCTGCTTTCTTCAAATGCACCTGGCACCATGAATGACATAATGGCCTTTCTCCTTCATTTTAAAAGAGCTTTTCAAAGAACTAGGTGCCAACCAGGTTGGGCTTTCATTTGTTTGGTTGGTTGTTTTTTTAACAAGGAACATAGAAACCGTTCCACGCTAAGATCATCCCACACTATTTTTTATTTTCTCTCACAGATTTTACTCTTACTTTGCTGTGATTCAAAGGACCCTGTTATTACTGCTAGTGACGCTGGTCTAGCGTTTGCAGTGCTCTGCCCTTACTACCACTGTTTGTACTCAAATTTCTCCTTTTGCCAGTGAAGAAAGTCCCACTTCAGCCACTCCCTTATGAACTGTCTTTTAAATCCTCCATGGTTCTTGCAGCGCTTGCAAGCTCCCAGATTTCTCCAAAGGTCCACCAAACCAATCTTGCTGTCACACAGCCTCAGAGACTCACCCAGATGGTAATTCAAGGAAAGCCCAAGGGGACTGTTCACAGGGCAGCGCACACATTCTCACTGCTGTTACTCAAAATTTGCTACTGCTTCTGCTGAGCTGTCTTCATAACCTGCAGATACTTTCTCATTTCTCTTTTTATTGCATATCACTAAGACAATTTTAAAATATGTAGTAAGTTTTAAACCTTGAACTGTAATGTTTACCAAAGATCATATAGGCTTAATAACAACATACAGATTTTTTTTATCAGCTGAAAACTGACAAAGGCAGTAGCCTTTAAAAGCTTATCTGCCTGTAAAGGAAGAACCTCCCAGCTCTCACCTTTCACAGCCCATAGTCTGGATGCCTTTCTAAGTTGACTGGATGCCTTTCTGGTTGACTGCTATTATTTTGCTGAGTGCTGGGACAGGCTGTCTGCTGGCAAGAGGACTCCAGCCACTCTCCTCTTGCATTTGACTTACTGTGCCCATTTTGTTTTAAAGCCTTTTTGCAACGTCCTGTTCTTTTACACTCTGATCCCTCTCCGTCCCTTTCGACTTCCTCTGCACCTGACAGATATTGCTCTCTGTTGCACTAAAGAAATAAAAGGAAAAACAAAATCGGTATGCATGAGGACTTACTTTTAAATAATTGTAATTTCCACAGGTTCAGCATAGCCTTGGTACTGTGATAAATATTTCCATGCCAACATATCAACCAAATAGCATTGTCTTTTCCCCTCCCAAGCCAAATATCATCATCTCATACAAATATACTCCCTGCAGGCGTACTTAGCAGTGCCTCAATCCCTACCTGTCATCCAGCCCGACCTTTGCTCGCGTTCCTGTCTCTCACTGGCACACCCTAAATTCTCACTGCAACACGCAAACAAATACTGTAGCAGACCTGCAATGAAGTCAAGCATCATAAAAAGTGGCAGTTAGAGGAAGGAGAAAAGGCAGTATAATACAGCCAGCCTTTTCCCTCTGTGGCACTGGATTTGAAGCAGAGACTGGCTTTTCCCTGGCCTTGCAGCTTCCCATGCTAGGCTGGGGACCCTTGAAGCCATGCCAGTAAGAAGTGTGGCAGCACACATATATATGGTCTTCGCAACTCACCAGGCAGAGCACGACGTGCTCTGAGCTTGTGCCAAATCAGAGTGTTTCCTTCTCTGTTTTGAAAAAAGGCCTAATATTTAGTTATATCCTGTGCTCACTGGGATATTATTTCATAAAGATCTCATTTTTTTAAGCACTGAAATTTTCTTCAGAATGTAATCTTCTCTCTTCTTGCCAAGTGCCAAGAATGCTTAACAAGCCAAATAACACATAGTTATGCAGGGGACAGAACAGGGGGGGGGAAGTTCTGCCCATGGTTTCAAATTTGGGTGCTTTATTCAAAGTTATTTAATTATTACTTTTCTTAAGAGGTTATTAAAGTTCATTAAAACCCAAAGTGACGCTTGCCAAGTGTCAAAACAGTTTATTAGTTTAATTCTTGCATAATGATGAGGAAAAATATGTTTTGTTTCAATCTCTTTGGTGAGGAGATAGGGCATTTTGCCAAATTACAAGAAGGAAAGTTCTCCTTAGTGCCAACGCCTAGTAAACTGCATCCTGTGTCTCACTGCTCTGTGCTGAACAAGGCAGCTGACAAACCAATAGGTGAGTTGCTCTAAAACCTTCCTGTTTCTGAGTATTAGGACATGCTGTTATTTGCAAAAGAGCAGTGGGAAAGACGGGTAGAAATCTCAGAGAGGAAGAGCAGAGGAGGAACATGACATTTTGCCAATTTGCAAATAAATGGAAGCTGATTCATCCTGTCCAGTGGGTTTTCATATCAGCACTCAGTTAATGATACTACCCTGAAATATGTTGGTTCAGCTGTCTAGCTGCAGCAGCGTAGTGGACAGCACAGTATATCTAGTGCATGGCCTGAGAGAGGAAAAAAAACCCCAAACAAACAGAAAGTGCTTACCTATAATTCCTGCTCCCTGCATACGTACTTCAGTTGTTTACTTTCTGTAATCACGCAGCTCTGACTGCAGCATGGGGCCAGAAAAGATTGCTAATAGATCCAAATACTGAGTATTTGGCAGCATTGATACAGGCACTTCCTGGACCATTCAGTTAAGTGGTTTTGCTTCCTTGGCATTAAAAAACGAGTAAAATACACAGAACACTCCAATTGCAGAGGTAAATAGTAACCTGCTGGGATAACCTTCCTTATATTTAGAATGCAAAATGAACTATGTTTCAGTTTAAATACTGAAAACCTCAAGGTATCAATAAGACAAGCGAAAACAGAAGAAAATGAAACCAAGGACAATCACACTCATCTACTGTAGAAACCTCAAGTAGCCAAATAGTTTCTTCTTGTCTTTCTTTAAAGTGTCATTACAAATAATTCAATGCTGTTGAAGAAAAAAGGATAGTGAAGTGACAGGCCTGAAAAGCTTGCATCTTTATTTACCCCCAGATTAGACAGAAGCACCAAAGCTAAACACCTGAGGAGTTCACATCTTCACTTACCTACAGACAGTCCAAAGACATCAGCTTTATTCATCCATTTCAGGAACACACTTTTGGGTATAGGAGTTTAGTTTCTACTTTGAATACTTCTTTGACCTCTCATCTGAGCTAACATCCAATTTACAACTTTACTGTGGATCTCTGTTACCAAAATTCAGAGTGGCGTGTTGCTCTGTGTTAGAGAACATTTCCACTTCTTATTACAAATCCCAAACAACAATCCACTTTCTTCTACCAGTGGAGTAAGTTACACAGTTATTGCCAAGAACAGTTTCCATATACTGGAACATGCTCCCACAGAAGGAAATCAGTGCAATCCTTTCCACTCTCAACTGCTTCAGCTGCAGCATGAGGCAGTTAACAGCATGCAAAAAGCCACATAAACTCAGTAGACAGGTTGCCAGATATAAAGTATGTGATTCCTACACAGGGAGTTTCTCAGTGGAGACTGCTGACAGCTGCTTAAAAGGAAGTTGAATGAAGAGCATGCTTTCAGAGCCTCCCTGACTGCTTTATTCAAAATAAGAAATGCCTTTCTTGAGATCCTTACTCTGTTCTGGGCTTTTACAATTGAGTGCACACAGAAGAGTATCCTTCTCCTGCTGCTATGCAGATCAAATAAAAAGACATATATGAAATCTCTGCAAAACAGAAAAAGATGTAAATAATGTTTTCTTTTACCTCATTTGTAGTAGTGTTGGGCATTACTTACAATACAATTAGTAATCATTGCAGTTCTTGCAGGATCATGACTTTCAAGACATCAACTTTTGGAATAAAATATTTAGTATTAAAAAATGATGGATCATTACAGAAGGAGCAAACTAATTCTAGTTAGCATTTCCTATAACAAAATAGTTTATTTTTCAAACAAGTACAGCTATTTAAATGGATGTAAAGGAAGCACATAAATACACAGTTTTTCAGTTACATAAAATATCAGTCTAACCCCATAAACATAAACCTATCATACGTATGTTTGTCATTATTCTAAGCTATTTCAGAAATTTCTACAAGCATCACCACTTTAGACAGGCACAGTGAATTACACTAAAATGTACTAAATTACTTCACTCGGTAACCTTACATTGAATGTGCTTTCTAAAAGATTTTTAAAAATTATTTTGTTCTGTAACACTCACATGCACCGATCTGGTATAAAAAGCAATTAATTTCTTTTTTTTTTTCCCTCCACAAATCTCTCAGTGGTTCTTGAAGAAGACTTTGTTATATTTAAACCTGCAGGATGCAACGAAAAGGTTCTCAGGTGCAAGCAAATCAAAAATCCTCTACATGGTCCTGGCACTTCAGCAAGGGGCTCCCACCACATCCTGAGAATCAGCTCCATCTTTCTTCTAGAGATCTAAATGCCTGCAGCTGGCTCTACACATTCCCCAAACATCGACTGTACTAACCAATATTACCGCGGTAACTCCACAAATCAGGTAATATTTGGAAAGCAACGTCCAAAATTTCTGCCTACTCATGGCCTAGCATGGTCTAGAAAAGATACAATCAAAGCTGTGATTTTAAATATTATTATAAATGTCTTCAAGGGTGGAAAGTCATATTAAGTATTTGTACAAAAGTGAGAAAATGAAGGGCTGGAGAACATGTTTTTCCCCACAAAAACACTACATTGCAGTGATAACCAAAACCATTTTTAGATTTGTGTAAAATAAATAAATTCCGTTTGTCATCCTTTCCTGGTTGAAAACTATGGGAAAAAAAGGATGGACTAGACTTTCTTCATCCTTAATACATATTCCTCTCCCTAATTTCCAACTTTGTATAGTCTCAACCCATACACTTTCTCCTTCTTTTCTCCCTGCTTTAGGCCATCTTTATAAAGCCTAGCGTCTGGAGAGTGAAAACTGAAAGCGGCCAGTCTTTTTTAAATGTCATTTCTCATACAAAGCCAGAGCAACGCAATTACAGGGGGTTTTAAGTGATATTTTATTACAAACTAGAGTGAGCAGAAGCAGTTAAATGGGAAGAAAGAGTGATTCAGTTGGGAACAATTAGCATTTTCTCTATAACTGCTTCACAGAGAAATATGAGAGTTATTTCTAGAGAGTCTCAACTTGCAAAGCTTCAGTGGTTTTATTGTCCCCACCCATTAAATATATTTGGTAGCTGGCTGTAACCACACTTACACTGTTGCAATCAAAATTTCAAACTCTCTAAAATGCATCATTGTTATAACGAGCCTTCAGGCAAAAGCAGAGATTAACATTTCTGAGAGAGAGAAAAAAAAGATTTCATTCCACAGGCTCTTGGTCTACAAAATCTGATTTCCAGAGATAAATACTACTGGAGAATGTGTCAAGATGCCAATTATCAAGCTGCAGTTTTCTCAAATATAATCTTATGCAACAGAAAAATACTGTTTTTCTTTTAAATCATGCTTTGAGACTTTAGAAAATAGCCTGGTACAAAGAAAGGACAAGAGTTAATGCTGCTTTTTTGCATAAGATTATGCAATAGCTTGTTGAATGAGCCTGAAATACCTAAATATCTTCGGGTAATTTCATCAAGGGAAACCCATAAAAATTGCTTGAGTTCCCACCCTAAAAGACTAAGAGCAGATTCTCATTTTTGCTGTCAACACATTGTAAGTGCATACTTTTGCTATTTCAGAAAGCACGGGCTATATTAGCTGTGACACCTAAAGAAGTCAACAATAAGAACGTCAATTGTAAAACCTGTTCATTTCCAGCAGCATTTCTGCTTACAAGAAAAAAAGGCACAAGTGTCAGTACCAAATACGCATATGCTTTCATTACTTCCCTTATTAAAGGAATTCCGTATCTCAAAACAAAGTTTGGCACCTCAGTTATTAAATATTCTTTAAAATTTACAGCATCTTGATTAAAAATCAGCGTAGACTTGGATTATCTTTGCAGTATAGATAGGTATTTTATCTTTGGTATCTGTAACACAGCTTTATCACATAACAAATACCTGAAAGGCGCTCATTAAAGATACCAAAGATGGCACCTCTTACCTCAAAGATTCTTTCCAAAGTTTACAGATTTATTGTCAAAGTTGACTGTTTAATCTCTCAGCAATTAACATCATAGAAACATTTCTTGAAGAAAGCCTAAAATACAAATAAAAGAGTAAGAAAACCTCTCACTTTTTCTACTTTTTTTATTAGCCACATCTAGTACACTCCCATCACTAATTACCAACCATGTTTTGCACAGTTTGGCCCAAACTAGTAGAAAATGCAGGTCAGACATTTCTAGAACTCTACTGTTGTTCTTTGCCATATTAAGTTATTTGCAGGACTTCAGTGTGCCGAGACAACCATGTTCCCTAGAATCCCAACAACTGACTACCCCCGTAGTAACTCGGAAACACTGCTGCGTTTTATTGTCTTAGCCAGACATTCTTCAGTGAAGAAAACATGGACTTAACAAGATTCCTGATCTTAAAGCTCCTGACCCTCAAATCTGCTCGTAGGACTTTTCCAAAGACATTTAACTTCTAGTGCTTGTTAAAAGGAGGCCTGAAGTTTTGGGGTTTGTTGAGGTAACCACCCTTACCAGACTATAAAATGAGTCCAATTTAAAGATGTTAAGATTTAAAATGTCTTCTCTGAAGAAAGCAACTTTCACTTCAAAAAAAAGGCCTACAGGACTTGACATTTCCTAAGAAAATCAACTGCTGCCTTATTATGTGGTGTAAGACCTCACCCACATCCTAATCAAATATTAAAACATTTCAAATCCTTACTATTGCTTCAAAAGTCTTGAGTGAATCCAGAAATTACCAGACAATTTTGCTTAAACAGAACTCCCTACTGAGATACCAGCAGGTATTGGCTATTGGCTGTGTAATTAGACCTTCCTGCTCAAGGTATGTCAAGTGAAATGGAAGCACCAGTTTCCATACACCAACCAAGTTGTTAGCTGCTACACTGGAAACTCTCAGCCACAAACCTGTAGATGTAGATGGAAGCCCCCTAGACTTCCACAGAGAACTGTGCTATTTGGGACTGTTAGGTACACATCAGGATGAGCCTGTTGTTGACTCTGGCCCAAATGCTTTCCATACAGCAACATGAATCTTACCTGTAGCATTCCTACATGGTTTCCTTTTCACTTTTAACAGTTGGAGACTAAGAGAACTATTTATGATATAAAAAGAGCATTGGATTATCTCAATATCCACATCAATGTCCCATGCCTCTCAAAACCTTAGTTCTTGGTGTCTCAGAGCAACTTTCAGCAGCAGGACATTCCACAGTGTAATTATTCACCAAATGAGAATATATTCTCATGCAAATGTTTGTGGTCTGTTTGAGAAAGGAAAAAATCCAGCATTTCACACATATCACTTGAAGGCTGTAGCAGAACAAGGTAAACAAGATACCAAATTTACAGAAGGGAAAGGAAAAGATGGGCTATGAGAGAAACATTAGAACATCTACAGGAAGACATACCAAGTGCTAAGATCAGGTAGATATTGTATGGCAGGTCCAGTGACTAATGGAGCACAGAACAGGCACTTCTGCACTTGGAGCTAGAATTTCCCAGCAAGACTGAAGAACCTGGAATGCCAAAGGCAAAAAGCCACTGGCTTTTCATAAAGGAAGGCTAGTGTAGGAGTAATAATCCTAAACCAAGTTCACCTAACATCTTAAAATTTACTAAGTGCAAATGCTCATGTTTTATCCATAGAGTAACGATGGTGTTAAAACCGTGGTTTCTTATGGTATTTTTGTTTAAGGGTGTTGAGGTTTTTTTTCCCAAACATTACAAACTTTATGATAAACTGTGATCTCCCCAGTGTTCACAGATGATGCAGTTGTTCTCTCCACATGTAGCCTGCAGCAGTGAATGAAAATGGGATTGTTTTTAATGATTCTGCCTGAGAAGAGGATATGAATTTTTACAGAAATTTCAGAAATTTCAATATATTGTTTATTCAATTTGTATAGAAGTAGCACTGTGACAGCCTTCATTACCTTTTCCTGGGAAGGGCTGTACTTCAAGTTTGAAGTATGGAAAGAGTTCTAAGTAATGAAAGGATACTCACTACATCCTCAAGCCAGAAAATTAGTATAGCGGAAATATACAGATTTCTCGCTTTCTCACATTCACACTTGAAGAATTGAATCCAAATGTAAAAATAATTCTAGCAGTTCACAGTGGGAGCTTTCCAGTATGGGTGACAAATACAGTAAGAATTTTAGTCAGACAATAGTAATTCTCCTTCAAAGACAAAAAGTAGTCAGCCTGGATTAAAAAGAATTTTGTTTTATTTGGACAAAGGCACACAGTCTTTATTGTTAGATTAAACACATTTTTTACCTGCAATAGTAAGAATCTCAACGGTATCTTTAATTTGGTATCACAAATTATATTCACAACTAGTCAATGTTCAAAACTAAAATGGATATTTAGATGTTTATATCTTAATGATGCTTCAACTTTTTAAATGCATAAGATGGGTATTTTAAAAAACAGGACTCATCATTATGATTATGAGACTATTTTCAGAGGAAAACTCAACTATCACAATTTTTCCAGAACAAAGAAATCACAAGTAGCCCTGAACAAGAATAGTTACACCAGAAATCCAGAAATAAAATGATTAAATTAACAAGGTAATGTACATCCACTACAGTACAAGGAGAAATGGAAGGTGGAGATCTGCTATAGTAAGTCAACATACTTAAAAGATCATGAATGCTACTAAAATACACATCAAAGTCCTTTTTGTCCTGGATATATTTAAGTAGTCCTAAAGAAATACTTAATAACAGAAGTCAAAATGCTTCTAGAAATGATAGTACCAATGCCTTTTGCAGGCATTAACACCAGAATGACTGGCATGGAAGAGATCTCTAGTGAACTTCTGTATCAAATTAAATGACAGGATCCAGAATTCATTTGTTTTATTTTTAACAAAATTTTAAAGTATAATTCTTAGTCTCAGCTCCTTAGTCTCAGCACCTATGGGTACCAATATGATTTTTTTTTTTTGGTTTTGGTACTAAGTTTTTAAGTCATGGTTTGCAATGGTAATTTCTCCAACTAAAACAGTTTTTTCTTATTAAAAAATATCAGATGTTTATGATCATTAATACTGATGCATATGGACTAAACTGACATCTTCATAAAGCGTCTGTGACCAAGAAATACTGACACTCAGTCAGATGTTAATAATATCCATAGTTATTGCTCACGTATTTGTTTCCCAATAATCACCTTTCCTCTTTACTACTAATACTGATTATTTCAGTTAAAGCTGGAAATAGCCACAAAGAACCGTAAGAAGAAAACGATAAAATAGCTGGAGTCAGTGTAAGTCTGCTCTCAGAGCAAAATGTTAAAAAGTAATTTGATCTCCAGTATTCCTTTTGGTCTCTCTTATGGTAGCAGGTTTCCAAGCTTTAATGATACCAGACAAGTTGAAAAGAGCTTTGATGTAGGTTAATCAGTTGTTTCCAACATACTAAAATCTCTGTATCTTTTGTAGAGCTTATGCCAATCACAAATCTTTCCACGGCTAATTCTCAAAAAAAAGGGGGAAAAAAATCATTGGGAATTTTGGAAGGAAGTTTTTATTTCTTGTTACCCTCTTTGCTCACTCTGGCTCTGAATTTGAGAGAGGTAATATAACACACACAAAAAATAAATCCACAAATATGTAAATACAAATCTGGTAATTAACCAAGAAAAATTTTGCTTTAAAGACAGAGAAAAGCATTCATTTGCAAATACAGACTGTACTCTTTCAGTTAATATGTACATCAAGTAATACTGAACTTACACATGGCCATTTGATTATTTAATGAATGAAAAATTAACTATTTTGAATTTCCCTGTAGAAATCACCAACATTCATATATGGTTGAACTTCTTCTTTAGGGAATACATCCCACAAACGTTAGTGCATATTATCAATGCTGAAAATATTTCTACACAATTTTAAACTTTTGGCTGTGGATGTAGTATATGTTTTCTATACAACAGTATGTGACCATAACAGGAGTATCATTGTGCATTATCGAAATAGGAATGATGTGCTGTCCATTGTGAAAGCATCTTGGAAAAAAATTGTCTTATTTGCTTTAGTCAATGGGAATACTTTTCTGTTTAACTGTCCTATGTGACCCAAGTTACCCAGAAACACAGAAGCTAGACCTAAGAAGTTTGGTATGAATAGTAAGACATTAAAGTTCAGAAACCTCCAAGAGACTTACCCATAGAGTTAATATTGCATACTAAATCTCCTTCCCTCCTCCCCACTGCCCTCTCCCCCCTCCCCCAACCCCCCCCCCCACCCAACAC
>WTSP01002018.1:78187-95336 GCA_025331215.1 Actenoides lindsayi
AAAAAAAAAAAAAAAAAAAAAAAAAAAGCCCTAGTAAATTACTTTAGCCTAGGTACATTCATACCCAGATTCATGCAGGAATTATACAGCCTTTCCAAGTGAGGTGGGTTCCCACTTACAGTGGTCTCTCTACTCTGAAATCACACAGTTGTGAACAATTGGAGCGTTGGACTGGCAAGGATGTGGACACAGGTTACTGATTTGTGGTAAGGTAGCTAATTTAACACCTTCAAATCACCTTATTCTGTGTTTGAGCTTGACTATAAGGGTACCCTACTGAAATAAAAAGATAATGGCAAGTAATGACTAGACAATTATTAACATTCTACAGAATACATCATTTTTACTAGAATCTACTAAACTTATTCCAGAAGCTTGAAAATGTAAGTGATAATGAATTGTTATTTACATACTCTTTCTTTCCAAAAAGCCACCTAAATCTTCTGCACTGTCAGCATAAGTGTTAGGCTTTAAGATAGAATTTGTGGGCATTTTGAAATCCATGAAGAGCTTTACATTTGTACAATAATACACAACAGTAATAATGTTCTGAGGTACTTTTATCTGTGAGTTCCCAACAGCTCCTTTGTCCATGTGTTCTGCCTGAAGCACTACTGGTTTCAAATGTTTGGAAACTTCCCTTGCCAGTACTTCTTCAAGGTAGGGTATCAGAAGTGCTTCTACCAAATACACCTGTCAGCCGGATGTCCAAGTTAAAAATAAAAAAGTAAAAGAATCTAATGTTGGTGTTACTGCTACTAAGTTTTAGTCAAGGCAAGTGCAAACCAAGAAGAGGTATTATGAAGACAAGTAATACTTGTTTATGTTCTTTGTTGTTGTTCTTTGGTTTAAAATGGGTGTGATACACAGTTTATGAAATACCTCATTACAACCTCATATTAATACGTGTGTTCTGCGTCTGTCCTTAATGATGTTTCAATAGGTCTGACATCCCATGCTGTAAATTGGTATGTGTATTTCCTAGCCAGCACACAGAGAAGGAAATCAGATATTTTTCCAGACCAAGTTTCATATTTATTCAGAACACGTACATCTCAACTGATTTTTTATGTCAATTTTTAATTTCATGAAACTGATAAATTAAGGGACTTCTTGCTGTTTGAATAGTATTAAAAGCAATATTCACTGGTGTATATTGTGGTTCAGAGGGCCTCCCCCCATACCATGTAAACTTCTCAGTGAAGGTTTTACATGATGTCCCATGGGATTTCATCCACTGTGAAGGAAAACATCAAGGCATCCTGGAAAACGAGTGTCTTGAAAAGTACTTTAAAGCTTTGAAAAGTTCCTCCTCATTAGAATATACAAATGCAAAATAACCTATCCTATATCCAAAACAATCCATGGCGTAAGAATAATACCTGTATATTTGAAATTTAAGAAACTCTTAGTGTCATTAAATACACATTACAAGAAAGAATTGGCAAATCTGCAAAGGTGATTGTTATTATATATTAAAATTGCCTTTAAGTTTTAAGGTAACAAAAACTATATGCATGCAACTTTCTGAAATCAAACTTCAAAACTGTCAAGGAGAAGCCTGAACTCCTCAAAATATTTTCATTTCTAATGTCCTGGCTCAAATGACATATAATTTTATTCTGATCAGGAATGAAAAATGTAGTGTATTAAGATGAATAAAGTACATCAAATTTCAGCCTAGCAAGAATTTTAAGAAGAGAACTGTTAACAGAGGTCTGTTGTTAATGTCAAATGAAAATTTTGTCTATTATCATGTTATAGAGTAATCATTCATAACTAGATTGTAAGACCTAAACAAGCACTTTTTAAACATCTTGTTAGTTTAAAATCAAGGATAAAACTTTTTTTTAAACCATATGACTTTTCAAAAGGGCTTGAATCATTTGTCTGCACCTCTATTTTGTTATGTAACAAAATTTTCACCCAGCTTAAAAAACGAAACCATCAAAAAACTCTTATTGGTTATGATCACTACAAATTTTAAGCTGACAGGTATAAGTAGAAGAACATTGCAAAAGTGTCTTTACTAAAATGAAAGCTCCAGGCTTTGTTTGAATTCTCAAAACAGCAAACTTACTGTCTTATATCAAACTTGCATTGCTAAAGCAAAAGTTTTAAAATAAACTGCAGTGCACAACTTCAGTATGATTCTAAGAACTCATTAATGCTGATACCACAGGTAATTTTATTGGGTTTTTTGGTGGTTTTGGGTTTTTTTTCTTTTTAATAAAATCTCTCCCTCCTGCCAGAATACTGTTATACAAGAAAAAAACAAAAGCTACTCTCTACTATTGTCAGTCTTTCAGATACAGTAAAAAAACCCTCAACATACAAGAGTTTTAGAGCAAATATGCAAAATGTTATAAATCAGTAATAAGGCATCCACTTTACAGCTGTTTAAACAAAACAAGGAAATATTTCCCAAAATACATATTTTTGGATCTGTGTAAACAAAGCTTGAATGTATTGCTTCCATTCATTTCAAAAATATACACCCACATAGACTGAAAGTGATCTTGGTGCTATGCATTTTAAATTACTGTAATTTATCCAGATGTAATCTGAAGATACAAAACCCAAATGTTTTTTAACTTATTATTTTGAAATATGCCAAAAAATTCAACTATTCTTAAGTGAAAAGAAAGCTAAAAATATACCCCAAATTTGATGCCATTTCATTGAATGAAGAAGAAAGTACTATGAAAATAAACATTCATCTGGTTTCCTAACAATAAATATAAAGACAGTTATTATAACATACTGCAACACAGGAAGTATTACTATATTGACCTTAATGTTCAATCAGTAGTTTTTAAATCTTTCCTCATTGAGGCTTGAATCTTCTACCTTGTCAGCTGTCCAACAACTTTTAAGAGGGTTTTATTTTCTTGCTTCAA
Source organism: Actenoides lindsayi (assembly GCA_025331215.1). Classification (NCBI taxonomy): domain Eukaryota; kingdom Metazoa; phylum Chordata; class Aves; order Coraciiformes; family Alcedinidae; genus Actenoides; species Actenoides lindsayi. The sequence continues at coordinate 81,088 of WTSP01002018.1, forward strand.
TTGTTCATTTTCATCTTCTATATCATCTAGGTCCTGTGAAAGGAAAAATAAAAATAAACATTTCTCAGGACATAAGTAGTAGCACCAGGAATTTAGCATTTTAACTCTGAAATGAAGAAGTTGGAGTTGGGGAGAATTAGTGTCACAGTAGCTACCCTTAAATCTGTTAAACCAGCCTTTTTCCAAGCACTACTGTAATTACAAATCATTAATACTGTATTTCCACACACCTTTAAATGGAAACATAAAATCAAAACTAAAGCTACAGCAGGAATTAATGCATCAGGAAATGAAAATAGGATGAGTGTGATTATTTTGTTGGCATATACAGAGAGTGCATTAGTCAGCTATTCCCTCTGCTCTTCAAAATGTGCTTGTCTGTAACTACCCCATTCACATACACACCTCACTGGTTATTACTGCTTTTGTGTTTTATATTAAGTATCACAATTTTCAGAAAAAAAGTACTGCCTGACCATTTTGTTCCCATTTTCTGTGAAAAAAAATTAAAAGGCATTTTGTAACTTTGGTGTAAACTGCTAGTGAAAGAACAGACAGCATTCACAGTAACACTGGGTGTTTAAACCAGATTGCTCCCACTCTCAAGTGTTCAGCCATCTTCCAACAGTTACCATATTTACTCAGTTTCCATTTCACTTCTTCACTTCCTATTGAGTCCTTTCAAGCCTTTACAGTGAAAACCAGTGAAATTATCTGTTTAATGTAAACATTACATCAGTAAAAATAATTTTACAGTACAAAAAGAACCATGGAAGAAACAGATCAAGAATGAAAAAAATGAAGGCACAGAACAGCGACCTCAAGGATAGCACTTTAAGGAGAAAAGTGAAAGGCAAGCAAAGGAGGAAGAACCAGGATTCTCATTAGATATCTTAGATGCCTTTTGACTGAAGTCTGCAAAACCTTACTGTTGCCATGCTGAGTGAAACATAGAACAGTAGTAGAGAAAAGATTTTTCTCTCTTGTTCCTCTAAGTTTTTCAGTGGTGTTTGACATAAGGAGCCTATTTTCTGATTTCTTTTTACTGAGGTCACTCCAGAAGTGCATGCTAGAGATGTTGTGTTTAATAAGTATACTGATTTTTAAAAGCCATTTCAGTTTGCCAAGCCAAAATCCATACCGCAATATCTTTGCAGCAATTACTTTATTGTTTTTGCAATGTGGAGTCAAGAAATCACGAGCAGAAACTCCTTTTTGCCTCACAGAAGTAATGCTGCATCACAGTAAGAATGACTTCAGTAAAAGCATTTGACCACTCCAACATAACAGATTCAAGTGACTTAAATATCTCAACATGGAAAGTTGTGATGGATGGTTACTATAAATACAGTTTTCTATGTAACTGCAAGAAACACACTGTTTTCTCTCTTGTGCAGTTCACATCAGTAATCAGATGGGATTACACTTTTTCGATAAAATTATAATTTTTTAGTTCAGTATACATAATACTGTCTTTGAACTTGTCAACCTAGTCATCAGATGCCTCAATTAAAGCCTACCTAAACACCTTCTGTTTAAAGTATCTGTAATTTACTGAAAATAAAATATTAAAAGTTTGTGAACTGTTTATGCTGCAAATATAACATTCCAAAGATTATTACAAATTTCTTGAATATGAGCCAGGAAAAATAACTACTGCAGTTTAAGTATCTACAGACATGATGGACCAAGAGATGCAGGTGGGTTTTGGCCATTCTAAAATTTAAAGTTGCTGATTAAAAATTCAAAATTATAACACTAATTTATGCTTATTAGTAAAAAATATGCAATAGCAGGAAAGCTTGGACTTCAGGCTTCACATACCAAAGGAACTGATAGCTACACAACTGACACTAATTGAGTTGTAAATCCTCAGTGACAGACTCTCTCCAAACACCCATTTAACTACAATGTCATCTTGGTGAGGTCAGAGATGACCAACTGTAAACTAGTCAACAGTTGAACTTAGCCTACAAGTATTTAAATGACTCGAGATGCCTTTCCCTTCAGACATTTGAGGTTTTTATGAAGTAATTACTCCTTTCTTACAAGAAAAGTGGCAGACATACTTTTAGTGGCGAAGGTACCAGAGTGAAAGAACGCTATTTATGGTGGAAAGCCTCTTCTGTTTCTCAAAAAGAACATGAGATGCGTTTATAAAGTATCTTTGTGATGTACTATGTGATCTCAGTAAAATTATATTGTTACATTAAATAAATACATGTACTTAAAATGAGAAAAAGACTGCCAAGAAGTTTTCAGGATTCTTGGAAAAACAGTTTTTCAAGTGTAACACAGGATCTCTGCCAATGAAGGATGATTCCATGGTTATAAACTGATCCTAGAATGGTAGGGGTTGGAAGGGACTTCTGGAGATCATCAAGTCCAACCCCCCTGCCAGCGCAGGAACACCCAGGGCAGGCCACACAGAACAGATCCAGGTGGGTCTTGAAAGTCTCAAGAGAAGAAGACTCCACAACCTCTCTGGGCAGCCTGTTCCAGGCTCTGTCACTCTCACAGTGAAGAAGTTTTCCCTCGTGTTGAGGTGGAACTTCCTGTGTTTCACCTTGCTACCATTACCTCTCATCCTATCACAGGGCACCACTGAAAAAACCTGGACCCTTCTATTTAACACCCACCCTTCAGATATTTGTAAACATTAGTAAGATGCCCTTCTCAGTCTTCTCTTTTCCAGGCTAAACAGCCCCGATCAAATGTCTACAAAGAGCATTTCTTGAAATATGAAGGCTGAGCAGTCAGAAGCTATGCAATAAAATGGAATTTCAAAAAGCTATTTAAGCTCTTGGACTTGAAATTCTTTCCACATCTGTGCCACCTAACATGGAATAACTGCATACTTTGATTAATAATAAAGATGGAGAAATACCACAAATGCTTAGGTGGTCAAATTTAAAGACCCCTATTTAGGTTACCTACCAGCAGAACCTTTTAAAAAGATCCGTGCATAAGCTCACAAGGTAAATTTGATCCTCAGGACATCCGTTTATCTGAGCTCAAGGCTGAAGATCACAACTGTTCTTCCATGCAAAGCATCCAATCCCAATGCCAAGACTACACAGTTAATGTTCCCTGAAGAACAGATGGATGTCCAAGTGCTGACTCTCATAATCTCATCTATAGTAACTCTTAGGCAAATACGAGTGCTCTAACTTCCATAACCTTCTATCATGGGAATGATGCAGTATTTCTGTAGCTTTTCTTAATATTCTAAACCTTTCCTCTTTCTAAATACACATGGATAGCCAAGAGTTATTAAAAAAGAAAGTAAAACTGCATCTCTTTTAATGGAAATATCACTTGAAACGTGGGTTCAAACTTTTGCAAGAAAACAAATTATTAATCTGGTCATAAAGTCCAAAGACATCTATTTCATCACTAAGAAAACCCCAAGGGATGCAAACATAAATAATCTGCACTGCAAATAAGCTAACATGATATTATAGCTGTGATAAATGCTAACCTGATGGAGAAAAGAAAGAAAACATTCTGTTCTGCATTTAAGAGAAGCTGCCTATGGACCCCCAATAAATTGACTTTGTGTATCTCATGGAATGGCTTAAGTCATTTTACAATATAGAGATTTCTGGAAGGACTATATTCTGCTTTATGTTTTCTTCCCACACAACAAGCAGAGATTGCCATCATAGTTCAACATAGGCAAGGCACAGGCACTGCTTGACTTCACTGCAAATGTGTAAAGATGGTTTTTAGTGAGAGACTGGATCGATTTAATTTAGGAGAGCATACTTCAAATATAGCAGGAAAAAACCAACATGTTTCTGGAAAAGCAAACCTTGCAAACAGTCATGGTCCTAAACCACAAGCCTTCAGTGATTTAGGTTCATTTGATTTGTTCTTTCTGACCTCTGTGTCAGGAAACCAGGTGTGACCAGTAGTAATAAGTAGCTTTGCCATCCATTATGTAGAAGGAATGAACACTTGCTTTGACTGTACTAAGGTCACCAGTGTAGATGTGACATTCTTTGCAGAATGGGAGAACAGCATAAAGACCAATTCGCCAATTAAAATAGAAACCTCCAAAACAGACAATACTTCATTTATCCTACCGATTCACTTCTAACTTTATTTATTAAAAAAATAAGATACCTGTTTCAGAATCTTAGCTACTTTAGATTATTTTGCAAACTTTTTTGTCCTCCCTTGACACAAACAAATAGTGTAAAACAAAAGTTTGCCTCTATGTACATAAAGCTATTGCCTCCCTTTACTCCTGGATTGACCAAAGCCAGTTCTGAATGTTTTTTCTTAATTTTTATGGGAACATCTGAACTGACCCAGTAGAAGTGTATTTCCCTAGCACATTCAGGCTATGCACCTCAGCCAGCAAGTGCAAGATGAGGTCATTAATGCAAAGACTGGAAAGAGTTCCAGTCTGCCCTTAAAACCGGGATTTGTTAAAATCAGTATCTTCCATCAGCTTTAAAACTTCTCCTGCTGTCCCATTCCCAAGCATGTCTTGCTCTTCTACCCCCTCGTCTCCTGCCTACACACCTTGCCTGAGTGATACTAGCCCAAGGCTCCTGCCCCCTGCCTTATTCTGCCTTTACTTGTTGATCAACAATAAGAAGTAAGAAAATATGTATCAGAATATAAAGCACTTACTCATTCTAAGATAATCTAAACTATTATTAGTAATTAAAAGCTGACTAAATTGAAATTTGATTTGTAATTAACTTTGTCCAAAGTCCCGGGTAACAATTTATTAAAAAACTGTCAAAACTCCAGCTTAATTATTTCCTGGTACGCTACATACTGAATTCAGAAAGAAGAGGCAGTGAGGAACTCTTAATTTTGTAACCTTGTTCTATGAATATTTAAAGCAACAAGAAATTCAGGTATTCTAGTGACACACAACTTATGGAAGTTAATAATGACAAACAGAAGTCACTTGGAATAAAATATAACTTATTGACATGCCTCTTGAAAAGTTACACAACTACAAAAAGAAACCACACACTTCTCTTCTGACCTTGCCGAGTGGATGCAGATGCCTGAAGAAGAGCACAGAGAATGGAGACACTTTCATCCCTTCTCTATATAGCACCATATAAGAAAATGTGTTCTTACTCTGTTTAATAAATCAATTTCTTCCTTCAGCTTTCCAATCAGTTCCTCTTTGTCCTGTGTAATCTTCATTAATCTTGCATTTTCCTGTCTCTCCTTTGCAAGTTCCTAAAACCAGAATATGCAATGAGGTTTGAAAAGTAATTTTTGCTTTTAAGAGATACTTTTAAGCTATTACTACTTAAAACAAACAAAGAAGAAAAACCCATACATACTTACCTATAATCCCTTTTCTACAGCAAGTGAAACCCACATCTGAAAGTCTTTACATTTCAAGGAGCTAAAGAATCACATCTAAGAAAATGTGTGTGATGTCTCTGATTCCGGAGATAAATTTTTAATTAATATTTAACTTAAGCATGAATCCAAAATTGGATAGGGGCCCAAAACACAAGTAAATAAAGGGAAAGCATCATCTTCCAAATTAGTTACATTGGGAGGGTTTTTCTTTTTTTTTCTTTTCTTTTTTTTTTTTTTTTTTTGGTTGTTGTTGTTTGTTTGGGATAGGTTTTGAGAGGGGGGCAGCAGGGGGATGAGTGTGGGAGTGGTGTTATACTGATAATAGGGAATGAAGACTTACTATTAGATCTGTGGGCCCAAATGTGAGAAAAAGTGAAAACGTCCATTAGGAATTTAGTCAATTAGAGTTCAGGCTACTGAGAAAAAGCCCTTAGATCTTCCTCTATTTTCTGTGTTACTGTCAGTTAAATTATTTCAGGAGGAAAGTGATTTGAAAGGGAGGATTACAGTGTACTTCATTCAAAGCAGGTTCCCCCAAGACAAAGAAAAAAAAAATAAAATTCTACACAACATGCTATATGAACTCAAGAAAATTTGGCAAGTTACCCATGAAAATCCACTTTGGAGGGCGATGGAGAGGCCAGTAATAGATTACACAGATGACATTATTTAACAAAATACTGGTTTAGGTGAAAATCTCAGATTTAACAACATTACATTTTCCCAAAATTGTGTGTGTGAAAGATGCCTGAAATAATGAAAACTCTGTTTTAAATATCTATTTTAAATGTTTTAAAACTAAACAATTGCATAATAATTTTTATATTTCAGTATATTAAAAAAAAAATCCAAAACAAGTAAACCAGAAGCAGACTTGCTAATGTTCTGAACAGCCCATGAGTCCCTTCTTGCCCCCAGGTTATTTGCCCTGTGTTGGTGTGTCATGATGTACACACGAGAAATATGCAGAGCACTGCTGGCTCTCTAAGTGTATTATCTTTACCTCAACTATTTCTCACTTACATGCCAAATGAAAACTAAACATCTGTGATCAGAAAGCTCACATTCTTCTCAGACAGTCTGACTCTTTATACTTTTTTTTATAGACTTAACTATCTGTACTTCAAATATTTAGCATAATTTCTATGTATTTTACTTGCAAGTTTCCCCATGGAGTTCCAAAGGTACTTTATTTCATATGTATGCTGCGCAAATGTTAGTTGGTACTTACCCTTTCAAGTTCCTCAATTCTCTTTTCCAAAGCATTACTTGGTAGGGAACTGCCAGAAGAATTTGCATCCCTGCTGTACCTGCTGTAAGTTGTTCTGTCTGTTCGGGAATATCTACTTGAAGCATCATCTTCTGGTGCATTAGCTATGCTACAAAGGCAAAGAGCAAAGCAGACACTTACACATCTAGCAAAACAGAAATGACAGAATTAACAAGAAGTGCTTTCCAAAGCATGCAACAGCTCAGTCTATTAAGCTGCAGAGAACTTATTTCACAGCTTTTGTGTTGCTGAGAACTCACTCAATTCACTGCCACAGGGAGCTGAATACATAGATAATGCAGCTCTCACCATATAGGTAACCAACTTTAAGATAGGATAGGTATAAGTATGTTTATTTTTAAAGATTTAAAAGTTTTATCAACTGTGCAAATTAAAAACAAGCTAAACAACTTTATTTTAAAAAGTATAGTACCAGTATAAAGTTTAAACCAAGCATCTTTCTAAGTAGATGAAAACAAAGCATGAAAAACAAGTACATGTCCAAAATGTAAAAATCTTATGCATATCAACTGACTTTTCAGGAACTATGTGTATGGCCTGTAAGGAACTGGAAAGCAAACCGAAGTGAGAAAGTGATGCAGCCCAACATTAATTTTATGCTATTTCCAAATATTTTACTTCAGAACTATATATAAGTCTGTCATAGCTCAGTTGTCAGGCACTCATTCAGTAATTGGTGGTAAGTTTTTTGGTTTAGATCATGTGTCTATTACTTTAAAAAGCCACTGCCATGGAATTTCAGAAGATAAGCACTGCAAATGCACATTAGTTTTTTAAAAAAAAAAAAAGCTTATGGGTTCTCCACTGTGATTGTTATGTACAAAAAACATGCTAACTTAAAAACATTTATGAGAAATCAAGCATTTTCAGAGCCACAAACTTAACAGCTGTCTTCCCATAGCATTTTTTCTTCCTAATAATAATATTATTTACCTTCAATGTAGAATCTACTGAATAATTAACAACAGCAGAACAGAGTGCCCTGGGACCAGGCACAGAGATACAGATCTTTCCCTCCTCAATCCATCAAAGCCATACTTCTTAAGACTTGAAAAATGCACAGCTAAACAACCAAAGATGAAAAAACACCACCACCCTTGTTCAGCCTTCACCAGGCGAACCTGAAATTGTGACACTCAAAAGCCATCTGGACATGGTACTGGGCACCTGGCTCTAGGTGACCCTGCTTGGGCAGGTGAGTTGGACAAGATGCCTTCCTGAGGTCCTTTCCAACTTCAACCAGTCTGCGATTCTGTGAAATCACACAACTGAAATATGTATACAGTGGTTTGCTAGAGGATTTCAGAAAAGAATGAAAAACACTTTGAGCACCCCTACATTTCCTTTAAACCACTATATGATTAATATGTTTAATTAGCAGTTTTGCATTTCATAACTCTAGAAAACCACTGATGACATTGTGCAAAACTAAATGGATAGAGTGCAAATCAAAAACAGGGCTATCTGGCAAAAAGATGTCTTTTTGTGGATATAAATACTGGTTTGCTCCAGTATGTGTGAAGTTTCCAAGGCACACTGACACAATTGTAAGGAATTTTGTAGCTTAATGTTATTACCATATTTAGCACTGTTTATTCTTCATCTAGAAGATCTTTTAGAAAAAAAAAGAAACAAACCAACCCAAACATTTCTAGGACCGGATATGCATGGTGCAACACAACTTAAGAGAAATATTTTAACTTAACTCTGTAAGTTCTAGGTTAGTTAGCTCCCTGAAACATGTGTTGTTTCGTGTTGTTAATGTCTCAAGGATAGACCACACAAAAGAGGCTTGATTTTTCACCACTAAAAATGAATTCTTTTGCCAATATACTGTAGTATCTCAACTCAGCTCCAGTCAGTGATGCTGGCAGATACTCCTAGAGGAAAGTTACAAGAAAGAATACCTAGATAGGAAGGGTTTCATTACTGATGAAAATTAAAACATCTTCTATATTTTCCCTGAAACTCATACTCAAAATTTTCCTGATTCCACTGGGGAGCAGACCTTACTGAACATACTCCTTTTCAGTATCAGCAGGTACAAAGGACATATCACAAAGACTTCTAGGAAATGGAATATGAAAAAAAATAAATATTTAAGGAGGTATTAGTACATAACCCAGCACAAGGAATGTGACAGATAAAAAGTTCCTTTCTTTGGGCAGTACACAGCAACAGCACAAAAGGTACCATCTTAGACACTGTAGACATATCTTTTGCGAAGAACAGAAATTTATCCTTCAGATATAATGCCTTAAGCAAGAAAGAAAACTCATCTAGAATAACAATATCACTAACTTGGTATCTATGTTTAACTGAGAAAAAAATACCTATAAAACAGCCCCCAAAAGATACCTCCATGGAAACAGGCCTGTATATATATGCATATATTTTTTTTTATAAGCATAAATAAATCTATTTTATATTTATAAAGATATAACAACAATACTAATACTACTAATAATAACAGTAATAATAATCTGTCCAAACTGAAGAGCTTTGTATACTACTAAGAAAACAAATTAGGTTTATGTTTTCTCTTGGGGGAGGAGGGGGAATAGTTCATGCCTGTGACAGCAGGACCTGTTTAGTTTGAGACTGCAACTGAAACCTTGTTTCCTCCACTTCTTAACTGAATAAAGGTTTACAAATACTTGTAACTTGGAAATTGCTGGAATTTCACAAAAGGTATGAAAAAAAAAAAGAAAGCCTATATGTACATTGGGTAAAAGTGGTCCTTAGCACCAGATGAAAAATGATAGGGGTCCACAAGTTGAAAAAATTTAGAGTCACTGCTCAAGAATGCAGTTCAAAATGTATTCCACTTTTTAAGTACCTTATGCACAAATGACTGTTTCAACTCTTGCAGCTGAAACATCTAGCCACAGGCTACGGCTGTAGGAAACAGTATTTTTAAATTTATTTTTCAAGAAGAGTATCTGAGATTGTATTTGTAGCCATACATACACTGGATTTGAGTGTCCACCCAGAGAGTAGCAAATGAGAAAGCATCTGCATAGAAACATCTCATAGTACTGCTTCAAAAGGGCATGTTTGACAAGATGTTTAACAAAAGTCAACTCGTTGTTCCCTCAGCTTACTTTCAAGTAGCCACTATAAAAATCTCATTTTAATCATGTATTCCTATACTAGAATGCTGAAAGCAGAAAACACGTGCAACTTAAGAAAATTTGCTTTTCAAAGTTTTTTCCTGGCTGTACTTAAATAAAAATCACATAGTAATCAAACCACAGTGCAGTTTGACTCCTCTTATACGGAAACAGAAGTTTTGTTTCGGAATGATGTACTAGCAATTGCCTTTAACATAAAATACAGTCAGTTATTCACACAGAGGCAGGTTTAGAAACAGTATTACATTAAGGTGGAGTAAGTCTTGCTCCTTCCAATGCCTCTTTGGTTCTCTCAATGTTTTTGTGCAGCACTGTTCAAACTGCAATTTCATCCAATTCAAATCACCTAGTCAAAACCAAATCTCATTGATTTCAACTACAACCCATTTATTTTTATTGTCAGAAGTGTGTAACTATACTTGATTTGAAAACTCCTAATTAACTATGTCACTGAAATTCTGCCAGTTGCCAACAGCTTCTTTGGAAGAATGAACAAAAGACAGTATTTCTAAATGGGCCACCTTGGACTCCTGTTACTTTAGATTGCTCAAGCCAAGACCATGGCTTTCAGAGCTGAGGAAAGGCAGCCTTGCCTTCTATAAAGCTACGCATTCCCAGCTGCTTCCCACTTTTCTTGGCTCCAGTCTGCAGGTGACTGAGTAGGAAACCATTCAAGGAGCTGATGCAGCAATCCAGCAGCCCAGCGAAGGAAGCCACTGACTTTCAGCCACAGTGGCTCTCCAAAGCATCACCCTGTCCAGCTGCAGGAGCACTGCCACAAGGGACAGTGAGGAACTGCAGCTGGCTCAACTCAGAGCATCAAATACTTCTGCAGAAATAAACCTCAAGTGTTTCTGCCTTCTCGTACTATCAGCATCAGTTGAAAATGGGATACAAAAGTCAAGAGAAGCGCCTTGAGTGATCCCTGTCTATTTTATGTGTTCATATCCGCACAGTAGTGGTCCTAGGGTAACAAGCTGCATGAGATAATGCTGCAACAGCCGACCCTCACTGCTGATTTCCCAAACACAGGCAAGCAGGCAAGTCTGAGCAAACTTATGAAACAGTATTTTGCAGCTGTATTATTTTTTGAATTAGCGAGACTAAGGTTACTATGATGGAATGTAAATTGTTATAGTTTAAGTCTTGCAGTAATCTAAAAACACTGAGCAAGAGAATTTCAGCAGCACTCTTAACATCTCTTTCAGAGCACCTCCAATGAGCGCTTTGAAGCACTAGCTGCTTCTCGTCATCTTTCTTCCTCAGTGATTTTTCAACTCTTGCATGAATGTAAAACTCGAGTAAAATGTAATCTTTTAGCATTAGCAGGCAACTGTCTCTACCTGTCAGGTTCCACGTTAGTGTGCTGTACCATGGCAAAAGACAGGGAAAAACTCAATCTCTCTGACATTTTGTGTGAAAGCCATAAAACCATACCATATTGTATTAATTTCCACTAATAAATAAATTTCTAAGAGGAACACACCCCTGAACCACCAAGAGATTTTAACCTAACTCCTTCTGTAAACTGATCCAGCCTGATCTGTCTGATCCATGAACCATGCAAAAAATCTTCTCAGTTATTTTAAATCCTGATTTGCAAGGTTTTCTTTTCAATTTAAGACATTTCTGAAGAAGGTAAATGAGTTCAAAAGCTAGCAATCTTAGAAATAAGCTGCTAAAACAAACTCTCTCTGCTTACCAAAATACTGCTATGTCCACATACATGTCTTGCTTTACTATTACTTGCAAGAAAACCTTTTAGTTCACAGAACACAAGAACATAATTCATGTTTACATGTAGGTTACACCCAAATATTCTAATAAACAGAATACATTTTGTCATTCTCTTGTTTGAGAAATGAGTGATGACACCAATTAAGCCAATAGCATTGGACCCAAGTCAGAAAACAATTCTTAGTAATAGCAACTTGCTTGCTTTGTGAGTAGTTGTTTTAAAGCAGTGCAAAAACTGGTAGACCCAGATACAGCAACAGCAGGTTGGAACAGCCAAGATGAGGCGTATCACTTTAAGGAAAGCTTAGAGAAAAAAGAATGATGAAGAAGTTGATATGAGCTATTACAATTAAAGGATACCTACATATTTTAATTACATAAAGCTCACAGTCAGGTTAGACAGCTGAACACAACTCTCTTAATACTCTCATAAACGTGTCCTGTGGCCTTTATGACATTGAAGATTCTGGTCATGCTTTTAATAGATCTTAGAGAACCACTCCAGATCACAACAGAACCATGGCTTTCTTTTGAAAATATTTTATGCAGTTAATCATGCAACTACAAAGGAACCCTTCCACAAACTTGCGGGGTGTAAGTGTGGATGTTTTTGAATTAAGTTCAGAAGAAAGACTAAAATTATAGAATAAGATCCTCATCCCAAACTTCTATTTACTTTACTGAATAAGGAGACAGGGTCAGTTTGTCCAAGTCAGCCAGAACAGAAGTAGAATAACATAACAGCAGCCAGCACAGTTCATTTGTAAACGTGTCTTCCAGTCAATGGACACTCAGTAAAATGGGTTTCTCAGCAATGCTATATAAGTGTTTAACCATGGATTGCTGCATCCATATAAGGCAAAGTAGCCAGTGTGTCTGAATAAATAGGTAGTATAAGCCGTGCAATTCCTTGAGCCCTGGAACATATTGAGAGAACAGCAATTCCATGAGAACACACAGCATAGATCCCTCTTCTATGCTCTTAAGTCTCTCAAGTCTTCTTAGGTCTAGGAAGCTAGGTATTTCAATGTAGACATGAAAAGAGAGACATGGTAAGGGAAAGGGAAGGTACTGGAAGCCCAAGATGGTGTCAGTAAGACAGGACTAGAAGACCTGGAAAGAGAGGAGGATGGAGAGAAAATGGAAAAAAAACCCGAAACAAAACTGAAAGAAATTGGAAATACTATGACCTCAGTGGTTAAATCTAAGTATCTGAGAGAAAGGGGAAGAGAGAGGAAAAGGTTTCTAACTGGGCTAAGAAATTGAAATCAGTGAAGACAAATGCCAAGATGAAGAGATGTCACTTCTGGTGAGGAACAACTGGAGAGGAGCGAGAAGGCAAAAGAGGAGAAGCAAGAGTAGTGAAGACGGAGGAGAATTACCTGAAAATTTCTGACAAATAATGTTTTCTTTCTGTGGGAGAGGGAGTCTATAACAGGGCCCAAGATTTTAGGAAAACACTTTTTTTTTTTTTTTCTTTTCCCCTGTCATATGGCTATAAGGTTTACTAACAGTCTCTTCCCCACCCACAAACTCCTGACCAGCTATTGTCAGAGTAACACCAGTAACAGTTTCAAATGGGATCTCAAAGTGGTTGTCCCTATGTGAGAACATGCTTTGCTCTCAGTTTCCTTTGGAAACCTAAGTTTGTACACACCAAACTGTTAAAAGCACATTAAGCTGAACATATGTGGTCTCAATTCACCCTTCTGACATTCACATCTCAGTTCTAGGTGCAATCACAAAGCAGCAATTTCAGTTTCCAAAGGACTTCCACTGTATTTGGGACTTGTGAGGTCTGAGTGATCTGAATAAGAATTACAGTGGAGAAGGCTGCTTTCTGTAAGACATCTGCAGTGAGGGAAGAAGGTGCAAACTGGCAGAACAGAAGAGAACTCTAGTCCCATCTCCTTTAGCACTCACACCAGAAAATGAAGCCACTAGAAGACACACTTTGTTCAAGTACTCTTCCCTGAAAAATTACTTCAGAGGAGGTGAAAATTTTCAAATAAAGAGAAAAAACCATAAAACCTGCTAAGTCTAATCACAGTGGGCACTGTATACCTCTTGGAGGTTCAGCTGGAATAAGACCCACTTGGTATTTGTGAGCACTAGGTACCATGCTGACTTCACGGGAAAATAAACCTTTGTTTTCAAGATGAGTTTGGAGACTATGCAGTAAAATAGATGGAAACATACACTGAGATCAAGACAGGCTGGAGAGTTGGGCTGGGAGAAATTTAATGAAATGTAACAAGTGTAGAGTCTTGCATCTGGGAAAGAACAACCCCATGTTCCAGTATAGGTTGGGGACTGATCTGTCAGAAAGCAGTATAGGGGAAAGGGACCTGGTGGACAGCAGGATGACCATGAGCCAGCAATGTGCCCTTGTGGCCAAGAAGGTCAATGGCATCCTGGGGTGTATTAGAAGGGGTGTGGCTAGTAGGTACAGAGAGGTTCTCCTCCCCCTCTACTCTGCCCTGGAGAGGCCTCATCTGGAATACTGTGTTCAGTTCTGGTCCCCTCATTTCAAGAAGGACAGGGAACTGCTTGAAAGAGTCCAGCACAGGGCCACAAAGATGATTAAGGGAGTGGAGAATCTCCCTTATGAGGAAAGGCTGAGGGAGCTGGGGCTCTTTAGCTTGAGGGAGACTGAGGGGTGATCTCATTCATGTTTATAAATATGTAAAGGGTGAGTGTCAGGAGGATGGAGCCAGGCTCTGCTCTGTTATGTCCAATGA
>WTSP01002019.1:0-24101 GCA_025331215.1 Actenoides lindsayi
AAAATGACATCTAAAGTTGCCTTAGATAATGAGCATAAAGATAGCAGGAGTATTATTAGGAAGGGTGTATTCTTTCCTGGTGTAGGAGAGGAGATGGTTGCAGGTCCCTCTACTTGCTTGAGGTCCTTTCTAAACCAAACTTTACTGTGACTCCATAGATGTTCATAACAAGCTCACAGGAGCAATACAATTCATATGAAACAGAAAACCCAAAACTTTGCAGTAATGTAAGTGGAGATTTATTATATTTTAAGTCACTTCTCCCACTTCCCACCACATTTACATACTTTTAGGCAAATTACCATGTTTTGCTTTTCCTTAAATGAAGACTTTTACCCTAATTTATGTTTTCGGCTCCTGTGTTGTTTGACTCTTACTTCAGCATTTTTTAAAACAGCTCAGAAAGTGCCATGTGAGGATGAGAAGACCAAACAATAATCTATAAAATATCTTTCCACTTTTTACATACAAAGCTAACAGTGAAATAGGGTCAGACTCATAAAAAGCTGTGTTTTCTCCTTTTTTTTTTTTTTAATGAAAAAGTGCTATTTGCTGAAATGACTTAAATCTGGCATTATTGCTTTCTAGGAAGAACTGAAATAACATATTTTCCCCGTTAGAATTCATTTTCAAAAATGTAGGTAGACTTTAAGAGTCATTAGAACTGATAGAAAAAGTGCAAATTGAAGCAGAATATTTTTTGGTAAGCAGCCAAAGAAGATTTGGAGATGGTATCGTATGTTTTGAAGAAATGTATTTGTAGGCTAGGGAGCAGGGAACTGAGCAAAGATTTAAACTGACTTCAGTGTGGAAATGGTGGAGACGGGGGAAGCGATAGAGAGATTTGCAGCAGTTTTAGAGCCTCCTATTCTAGTCTCCCCAGATGGCATGATGCTCAGGGCATTAATGTTACATGATATTTATAATGTAAAACTCAGCTCCCCCTTAAATCAGTGGAGATTTGACTGTTAAATTATGAATTAGGGAAATGTGTAAGTGCACCAGTGGAATCAAAGCCTCACTGACATAGCCCACTGAGTTCTCAGTGCTACAGCCATACCTTTGGGATGGACTTTGAGGCAATGTTTGTGGATAGGTGAAGGCTTTTCACAGTGGTTAGCAGGGAAAGAAAAAAAAAAAAGTGTTATAAAACTGAATACTAAATCTCTGACGTTCTCTTTACCTTTTATAAAAAATGTCTAGTAACTGCACCAGCTATATAATGTCTGATTCTTGTTCTCTTTATCCTGCTCTAAATTAGCTAAACTGTATTAAGGATAATTATATAAACATAACTGAAATACCAGGGGAAGAACAGCAAGTTCCAGCTACTTAGAGTTTAATTTAATGATTAATTCTTTTTTCGTTGTTCTCTTTTCTTGGTATAAAGCAAACATTTCTTGATTCAGAACTTGAAGTGGACTTAGTAAAATAGCTTTGACTAATTTTGGTGACATATTTTTCAAATGAAAATAAGAATCTGTTCAAGGGTCTGCTCAGTTACGAAGCATTGAACTGCTTTTTGAACAGACTATGATGAACTAGTGCTCTAAACCACACAGATACATCATCTCTGAACGTATCCTTCTAGCACTGAAAGCGCAATGTATTCTGTGCCATACTATCAAGAGCAATATTCCCATTTCTTTGGCATTTGTGAGATTTTACAATGAAAAGTAGCATCCAGATTTGGGTCTTCTGCTGTATAAGGGAGATTTTCCCATCTGGAGAAGGTCAGGCCATTAGGTGGGAGCATGTAATAATATATGAGGAAAAGCTGAAGGATCTTGCTTTCATTAACCTGGATTAACCTGGCTGGGGATACTCTAATTACCATCCTTGATTGCATAAGGGAAGGTCCTAGACAAGACAGTCAGGAAAACTGTGAAAGGACAAGAGGCAACAGGCACAAGTTGCAGGAAGGGAATTTTTGATTGGGCATAAGAAGCATCGCCAAGCACTGTGACAGATTACTGAAGGAGATGTATTTACCATTCTTGGAGACCTAAAAAAGTCAGTTGGGCTTGGTGGAATGGCAACTTGATCAGTGAGTGGGGACACTGACTTTCTCATTACCCCACAGACTCATGTTTCCACTCCTGCTATTCCCTAATAGCAATGTCTAAATTACATCAGACATTACTGTCCTTTGCTACTGAAAGATAGGATGTTGTTCCTTCAGGAAAAAGTCTCAATCATTAGCATTTAAATTAATCATGGAAGCTGGGCTAAAAGCTAGCTTGACCTGTTGTCCTGAGGAGGACCCAAACTGCTGCAACAAAAATCACATTTTGCGAGAAAGAGGCAAAAAAAGTTGCAGAGTGGTTTCTCTGTACTGAAGGACTGAAGCCTGTTTCCACACATCTTCCATTTTATGTCTTATAACATTGCTGCCCCTGACTGAATCCTATCCATGTGCGACTCTTCAGAGCCAAGTTGAAACTATGGACATTGATTGGAAACAAAAGACGATGAGGAAAAAGTATGAGATATCACCTGAAATAAGGAACTGTTAAAAAATGGCATTTGTTTGGTTTTGGTGGTTTGGGTATTTTTGGTTTTTAATCAGTAAATACTCATACAAATCATTAATCACAAGAAATGAGATAGAAGTATTAACAGCAGAGGAAGCTATCCATGATAATCTCCCGCAAATGTTGATGGCTTTCCAGGTCTGCCAAGAAGAAATCTCAGTTCAAATAGTTTTCCTTATTCCAATGAAAACAGTTGTTATCTATGTGACTAGCTAGTGTGTAGGATTTTAAGGATTCATGGGATAAGACGCTTCATGGGACATTTTGGTTGACTAGTCTCCTTTGCTTGAAGTACTCCATAGGTGGACTGTGTGATTTCCTCTAATGCAGTGGTGTGCAACTAAATGGAGAAGAGCTTAGCAAATATGACACACTGGAGTTCTACGAGTGTGTTTACTTAAAGAAAACCTTTTGCAGTGCACTGTATTTATGTGTTACATCTCTCAGATATATACAGTCACACAGAGACTAAAGCGAGGATCAGGGGTTTTCCACACCTCAGCTCTGTTTACATTTTCATATTCAGTTTCCTGTCTGGGGTAATAACAAGGGGCAAGAGCAGAAGAAAGGAGGTGTTGCATCCTTTTTATGGGGAGGAAACAAGCAAATAAAAAAAGAAATTTGAACACAGTGCCATAGGAAAAACAGCAACTGAATCAATTCTCCAATATATGAGACAAGCAAAATCCAAATTGCTTGTGATGGCAAAGGAACAATCACAAAATCCTCCTATAAGTGGCTTAGACATTGGTCACCGAATGTCTGTGTAGAAGACAAGGTAATTGGTGGCATAGGCTGTGGAAAAACGACATGTGTTGTCAGCTTCCTGCAGGATAGGGGCTAGTTAAAATAGAGGAATTTTATTCCTCCAGAAGCTGACATTAAAAAGAAAACGTACTTTAAATGTCTTGGAAATAACAATCATCTGTTTTCTTTAAAATAAACAGCAAAAACCCCTTCAGATTTGAAACTGAGATGAAGCTGGGGCACGTTTTTTTGTAAGCTCTATTTTACTTATTGGATAAAGGCAAGAATTGATGTAATGAGTATTAAAAGTTCATTTGGAATTGAGTATTTTATATTTTAATATTTTAGTCGATATAATTAATTTTTAAGCTTCCTGTGAGATTTTTAAAGAAAATTAATTTGGCAGTTTTCTTTAAAAATAGAAAACGGAGAATTTTAAATACATTGTTAATTTTAAAACTGGCGGGAACCGGTTAGATTCTCGTTTACCATCAGTGGAATAGCTGACCTATATTTTAAATGCTAATGATGCTACTGACATTTGGGAGAATTTTATTCCAAAAGTTAAAGAAAATACATGGCTTAGTCTAGTGCTAATTTTTTATTCGCTTAATGCTACGCCTCATTTATGTTTTTAAACTTCATTAAAAATAACTGCGTGCCATATTATTTTAAATGGTCTCTCTGATCAAAGAATATTTTTTTTTTTTTTTCCCAGTATCATTTTCCTTTCCTTCTATTAAGGACTTTCTATTGACATTTTACTGTCACTTTGCATGCAATGTTATTTTTTCATAAATCCTGGATTATGGGTTTTTTTTCCTTTCTGAGATATCTATTGTAAGCACAAAATCTGACTATATAGAAGATCAAAGGCATCAGGAGGCTGTCCATGTTATACTTACATGCTGCAGAAATTCCCATAGAAATTCTCTTCTGTGTAAAGGACAATTAATGTACAATTACTAGATTCAGCCTGTGCTTGCCTCTTGCACCAAGAAGTTTCTTTTGGCTGTTCTGAGCTGAGGAATTGGCATTTTTAACAGACATAACTGTGTGACTCCCACCAAGATCTTTTACATCTATATAATGCTAGCACACTCTCACCATAATCTTAAACTATTATGTGACCTTTAGAAAAAATATTATTATACCTCTTAAGGGATTGAGACTGATTTATTTTTAATCTTTTTTCCAGTTCCCTGTATATTCAATTTGTGACAGTATCAACTGGCTCATTAAAGATTCCAGATCGGGAAAGAGGGAAACATGGCTAATGAATTTCCATCACCAAAATACATGACAAATTCCAGCCATGAAAAAACACTTGAATGACTCGTCAGCTGATTCAGTTCAGTTGTTCAGACTTTTTAAACTGGTATGTCTGTTTAGATTCCTCTATAATTGTAACTTTTTTTTTTCCAACACAATTTTGTCCTGCTGCTTACTTAGTTGCTTTCATGTACCCAGGAAATTTTTCAGGGCATCTCCTGGCAAATACTTGGTAACAATATGCATGTGAAAATCCTGCCAAATCAGAACCCCCGTTCTGAATTTGAGAGTCAGAGGATGGATCTTGATAGGTCATTGATCTGAACCAATATGGTTATTCAGATTATCTTACAGGAGGAATGGTGAATTAGATAAAATAGAAGTCTACATCGTGCCTTCTACCAATACTACAAATAGGATCTATTTTCTGATGTTATTCCTCTTGCAAGATCCTGTGTGATAACAATATATGCTTATAGAAGACTCTAAATTCATGTAATTTGGCATGACTCCACTAAAATAATGGAATGATTGCGACATACCATCCAGTTTACAATTTGTCTTCTACGTTACAATTGAGCAGGAAGGAAAATAAGCCTGGAAATACTTAATAAAATTGAGCTTCATTAGATAAATTAAAAAAGTAATCCAGATGCATAATGAAGACATTGAAATCTAACAATCTAAACCACTTCCTTTCAAGGTTTTCTGATATACAGAGAAGAACTGATTTTTATGCATGAAAATCATCCTCAACTTCCTAAACTTCCAAAAATCATCTCAGGAATATCCAACAATAACCCATACACTTGACCTTTTCTTTCTAGAGGATGTTTTCTTTAATTATTACTAAGTAGCATGAGTTGCTGATATTGGGGATATACTTGAACTACTATATAGTTCTGTAGTCTCAAAATGCATTTAAACCAATAGATGTTTTTAAAAAATAGCCTAAAATTCAAAATGCTACATTGCAGACCCTTCCCTGGGGGTTAGGTGGTGGCTTAGTGATTTTTAGGCTACTACAGTCAAGTAAACGGATGAATTACCAATTACTGAAGTCTTTCCAAGTTTTTATGGCTTATTTTAGGTGAGTCTTACGGCTGAGTGAAATGGGCCCATTAAAAGAACTGTTTTATGAAAAAAGAATAACATTCCTTCACAAAGTATTTAGGCTGAGATCTGCGAAAGTAAGTTACAACCAGAACGGCAGACCAGGGAATAGCTGGTCTGTGTTGTCATGTTTGTAAACTGTACTGCCAGTGTTTTTCTGGGATTGCCTTGATAGAAGGCAATAAATCTGGTTCTCGGAGGTCTCACTTTTTTTTATTCTCTCTTGTCATGTATACTCTACAGTCTCACAACTAAAATAAACTATCAATAACCTGCCTTTCCTTTAGTTACTGTGTTGCCAAACTGCCAAAGTAATTAGACGAGAACAGGCAAAGTAGTGGACAACAGGCCTGTAATACAGAAAATGAGAAAATCCGTACAAAACTAGAAAAAAACCTAGAAAAAATGGGATATTTCATTCCATTTCTGGCCATAAACAGTTAACGTGAGATAGAAATACATTTTAAAAACATATAAAAGCTGATCTCTGCTGAAATACTTTTTGCTTTTGTTTCCAGTTTAATAATTCTGGGAAAGCATCATTTCTAAAACATTATCAGCACTGAGCTTTCAAGTCTCATTTCAGAAGATAACTCAAAGTTATTGTGGAATAGAAAATGAAAATATTACAAAGTTTCCTAACTTTCAGCAATGTTTTTATTTCCTTAAAGTGGTCAAGAGGGACTGAAGCTGTGTTTTTATTTTTTTTTACCCTTTGCACTAGTATTTTAACACTTTGTTCCATTATCTAAACTGATCCACAATAACAAAACAGTTGTTCTCAAGCAGTTTTCACTTCAGAAAACTCCTATTTCTTCTCATATTTTCATTCAGTTCATACTGATTTTATATTTTGGAATGAAAGTTGTAGTTATTTAATACAATTATAAGAGGAATAAATATCCTGAGGTTTATTAGCTTCCTAAATGAATGAATGCCTAATATCCAGAAGTAATACCCATTTTTATATTAGGAATAACATTAAAAGGAATCACAAAGTAAATTAGCTTTTGCCTAAAGCTTAAGGCTGTGCTGGGTTGTCCTCTTAGGATGCTGGGCTGACAATAGCTACTTTGTCTTCTCTGCCATTACCCGTGCCTTTTCACAAAGGTAATACATGGCAAACATTTGAATGGCAGCTCTAAATAGTTATTAGAGTATATTGATTAAATTCTTCTCTGGAAAATAGTTTTATTTGCTGAGAGAAAATTAACAGAGTGCAGGACCTGAAGTTGAAAATTTCTTGCAATGTCTTTTTTCTAAGAAAATTGATTGTAGCGTAATTGTTTGCAGAGTTCTTTCTTGTATTCACGATGCAGATCGGAGGCTGAAAGAGAATTCTAAAATGAATGAATATTTGGAATGAAACTGATTAATTTCAACAAATGAGCTGTCTTCCTGAAAATAAGATTTTCTGAATAGGTTTGTCTAGGCGTGGAAAGAAATGGAACACCTCAAAATCATCAGTGAAGTTAAATACAATCACAGACATTATTTCTGAAATGTGGCCTGTAACTGTTACTTTAACATGGAAACTGAAAAATATTCATAAAGTGTCTGAATGAGAGATGGGGTTTGTCCCCCATAAACCTTTGGATGCAGGTTTTTTTTGTTTCAAGCTGGTGTGATACACCATAGAAATGCCCAGTTTAGATATACGGTCTGGTCTATCTTACCCAACAGTACAGTAAGATAGGAACAGATCTGTGCAGCAAAGCAGCACAGATAGATAATATCCACTCAGAATTCTGAGGATTCTGGTTTATATTGGTTCTAAATGGGTACAGTGGACTGAATGCCTGTTAGTGCCTGGAGTACCTTAGATACACTTGCGGAGACCATTTTCTGGTTTAGGTTTTTTCTAAAAGCAGTCTAATCCCATATTCACAAAACATGAACTGAATTGCTGAGTGGGGATGACGAAGAGTTATTTCAAAAGTACTGTCCTGGTCAAACTCAAAGACAGTGTGTACTTCGTGAAATCCATCCAGCAATACTAAAGTAAGAGTGTGGTTTTTCCTCAAGAGTTATTCCTCATAATTTAAGACTGCCAGAACCTAGCCCTTAAGCACTGTGTAGTATTGTATAAGTGAAATTATAATTACAAGCAAAGTAAAGCCGTATTACAGAACCACAGAGTTATAGAATGTCTTTGGTTGGAAGAGACCTTCGAGATCATCTAGTCCAACCTTTTACCCAGCACTGCAAGCTCACCGCTAAACCATGTCCCTAACAAGCACCAGGTCCACACACGCCATTTAAATACCTCCAGGGATGGTGAATCCACCACTACCCTGGGCAGACCTTTCCAATATTTGGTAACTCTTTCAGTGAAGAAATGTTTCCTAATGTCCAGTCTAAACCTCCCCTGGTGCAGCCTGCAGCCATTCTCTCTGGTCCTGTCACACATCACCAGGGAGAAGAGACTGTCCCCTCTCCTTGCTCCAACCTCCTGTCAGGTAGTTGTAGAGAGCAATAACATCTCCCCTCAGCCTCCTCTTCTCCAGACTAAACAACCCCAGCTCACTCTGCTGCTCCTCATAGGACTTGTGCTCTCAGCCCTTCACCAGCCTCCTTGCCCTTTTCTGGACACGCTCCAGAACATGCCTGATATTAACACTGAACATCAGTTACTACTTTTGTAAAATTGGATCTGAAGAAATTCTCAAAATCAGCTGTAGTGACTTTTTTCATGGATTAGGATCACACAGTACATCTAAATCTTTTTATATTAAAGACTTAATATCTACCGTCAAAGCACATTGCACAGAATGACAATAGATAGTGTGTGCAAAAGAGCCCACAGGCACACACTGCACAGGCAAGAAAAAGTAATTACAAGCACTTCAGGAAGAACTAATAAATGTTTCCCAAATCAATTTTAAAGGAAATTGGAAAAGAACTTTGTCAGCATTCGGAAGGGCCTCCAGGAGAATACAGCCTCTGACATTTTCACTGAACCTTCCTTTCCCCCCTCCTGGGTTACCTTCAGGAAAAAGGACTTTTTAGAACTGTTTGAGTCAAAATGTCGAAGATATCTCATCACTATTTCAAAAATGTGGTTCCTGAGAACTCCTTTGCCACAAATGTTTCTCCTAAAATAAAGAAACTTCTTCAAAAAATTGGAACGGCCTGTAGAATAGGAAGTGTAGCTCCTGCCAAGTTAGAAATACGATAATCATGACTCATTCAGGGATGAACTACATTGATGCTATATTTTGTTTCCCAGATCTCTGCTGGTTGAAGTGGAAATGCTACCTACCAGAGTAAAAGCTTGCAGTGGTTCTAACAGAGCTTTTTAAGAAAAGTGGATGAAGTGTGTTTGAAGTGCTGTTATTGTTCAAGATGTAAGTAACTAGCTCTTGTTACTGCTGGGTTACCTGTGGGGAACAATCAGATTTCAGCCTGTAACTTGGACTCTGCATCCTTCTGCACTAAACACAGTTACTGTGGTGTCAGTTAATAGAGTGATAACCTTTTGAATCAGTTACTAGGGTGCTGAGCAGTAGGGAATAATTTTCATTTACAATGTCATGTATCGTGCATTAATTAATGTTCTTAGCACCATAGAATCACAACGTGTGGCCAGCAGGACTAGAGCAGGGATGGTCCCCTCCAGCTGGTGAGGCTGCACCTCGACTACTGGGTTCGGTTTTGGGCCCCTCACTCCAAGAAGGACATTGAGAGGCTGGAGTGTATCCAGAGAAGGGCAACAAAGTTGGGGAAGGGTCTAGAGAGCAAGTCTTGTGAGGAGCAGCTGAGGGACCTGGGGTTGTTCAGCCTGGAGAAAAGAAGGCTCAGGGGAGACCTTCTTGCTCTTGACAGCTCCCTGAAAGGAGGTTGGAGGCAGAGGCGGTTTGGTCTCTTCTCCCAAGAAACAAGTGATAGGACAAGAGGAAACAGCCTCAAGCTGTACCATAAGAAGTTTAGGTTGGAGATGAGAAAGAATTTCTTCCCCAGAAAGATTGTCAAGACCTAGCCCAGGCTGCCCAGGGCTGTGGTGAAGTCCCCATCCCTGGAGGAGTTTTAAAGCCATGGAGATGTGGTGCTGAGCAAATGGTTTAGTGGTGAACTTGACAGTGTCAGATTAATGGTTGAACTTCATGACCTTAAAGGGTCTTTTCCAACCAAAATGATTCTATGATGAAGGAGGAATCCAAGTACTTACAAACTGTTAAAATCAGGGAATGTATTCCTCTGTGTAGGTGTAGAAAATACTGGGTGTCACTAAAATAGAGAGAATGAAAAATTGCATGAGCAGAGTTAAGTTGTTGCCCCTGGTGGTACTGTTAGGGCTGCAGGCAGATGACTACGCTCAGGCCTGAAGCTGAGCTAAGGGATCAGAATGTGGAAACTACTGGATGTGACATGAAAAAACTGCTGGACGTGACAGATAAAAAGACAGAAGCTACAAGAGGGATGGATAAATTTATAGCTGCTTAGTCATGGGGCATTATGTGAGAGGTGGCCAGACTTCACAAACAACCTGAGAAGGACCTTGTGGGCAGTAGAGTCAATATAGAGTCACAATAGTACCAACATCACTAATATCATTTAAGTCTGAGATGATGTGGAAAAGATCTTCGAGGTACCAAATTTGGATAAGATGTGGCAAAACTGTACAAATGGGGAGAAAGTAAGGGGGTTTCTTCTTTTAATATCTAGTGTGTCTGGTATTTGAATATATATTACATGTTCTTCCCTGCCTTGCCTCCCAGTCGTCTGTGTTTTAACAGTACAGGGAGAAGGTTTAATTTCAATTTAACACATTTGGTTTTTCATCTTCAGTTATAGCAGATAAAATTAATGTTTATTCATGTTAGGGAAATACACATTATTGTCATTGCCTTCTGAAACCTTACACAAGAGGAAAGGCTGTCTTCACACTTTTTAATAAACTTGAATTTGTTTGTTTGTTTTCTGGGTCACACAGAAGGTGTAGGTTCCAGTAGGTCATTCTTAATCTGTTGGCCATTCAGGCCAAATTTAAAGTAGTTTATAGATTTAATTTTAACAAGTAAATAATGTAGTGTATCACGTAGGAAGGTTTAAAGAACTGATTTCATAGCTATGGCTGCATAATACAGCCAGTAACCTATTAGGAGTGTCATGCATATTTTTTCATAACTGTGATGTAAGTTTTGGGAGTATGTTGTAGACTGTGCCAAAACAATGTTTACCAAACATAGGGCATAATCAGAAAAGGATTTCAATTTTTGGATACACCCTGTGACATAAACTAAAGAAATTGTATCATAGACATTGCCAGGCATCTCTTTTTCTGATTATATTGATTCTTGTTGGTATTGTTTCAGTTTTCCTCGCCAAGCATCTTTGATTCCTTTAACACTTGGCACATTTGCACGAAAATGTAATATCTGGCGCCTAAGTGTTTGATGTCTGCTGCTTATTTTTCATTTGTATTCACATTCTCCAGGTTTAGCCATCATCATTGTTAACTTCGAAAGTAATTTTGATAACACAGAAAAAGCATTATGGCTCTAGAAGAGAATTAGGCAGAAAGAATAGAAGAGTTACTTGTAGCAAAGACACTTTTCCTGCAAACTTTCTTTAAAAAAATAAGGCAGGAGATGTAGACTGTGACATAAGAAAGCTACTTTGTGAAGCCTTCTGTGTGCCAGGATCTTTTGTGATAATTTTTTTCGTTCTGGAAGAGCTGTGTCTATGGTGAGATATGCAGCAACTGCAAAGCTGTATTGCACATGCATCATCTGTCACAAAAGGTGTCTAGAAATGTGTCATAAATTTTCAAGTGTACATCAAGATGTGCTCAGAGCAGCCAAAATAACACAACTGCTCAGCATTCAACTACAATTAAACATAGTTCAACCATATTTAGTTGTAATTTATTAAGCTGTATCAAGCTGCAGCATGTTCTGTAAACAGTAGTGTTCCGTCTGCCACTTATGTAAGGTGCTAACATTTTTGCTTGCGCTGCTGCGTTACAGACAGGGCTGGTCCTGGCTTCTACAAGCTGCATTAATTGTAATAAAATTCCATCTGTATTGTAATAAAGTTCCATCTGCAAAGGGAAACAGATCTGCTCAAACTGCCTGCAGAGCAAACTGAAAGGTTGCAGCAGTAGCGGGACAGTTGAGAGCTAGTATACAAAAATCCTCTCTCTGGGAGATGTTCCACGAGGAACAAAGTAAAGCAGACATCCTTGGAGGAAAATGCCAGCAATGCATCTGATTACTCACAGAAGTCCCACACAGGAGAAGCGGTGAGAATTGTAGAACTGCTGAGCTGCAAGAAGCAGCTTCTTTGTATCTATCATCTGGGACCATTGTACCATACCCTTTCTAAAGATCTGGAAAAAAGCCTGGAGGAAAATTCAGGTGACAGAAAAGGCTGTGAGCCTTGGAAAATTGCTTGCTGACCTTAATAAGACCAGGACAGATAATGCAGGAATTAAGAAATGATTAGTCTGATGAAAAGAGACCTCTGAAGGGGGAAGAAGGCACAGGTTTGAAAACGGGTAAGCCAAGGAAAGGTGAACCTGTCTGGCCTCCAATTAAGATATAAGAGATCAAAGCTGGAAGGGATTTGCACACATTTACATGGATGAATGTCATGAAACAGGACGCAGGATTATCAATACTTATCCAAAAAGTGATGCTGTTCTAGATGTTTATTTATGGTGTGAAATGACAGTCATGTAGCTGGGAAATACAAGCCAAACAGAAGTACTGAAAACCCTCAGCGATAAGAAATCTCCTTGAAAGACGAGGAAGGAATCACAGTTTTTCATCTTCCTTTTTTATATGCTAAAGTAATCATTCCATTTCAAACATTTCTTCAGGTATAAGAAAGTTGTTTTCCCGTCATGCTGCATCAAATGGGCTTTTTATCAGTAGCATTAAGCAGAAAAGCCAGTGTGTTATGGCCATGACTCAAAAGCTATGAGACTGAGTGAAACCTGAGATTGGAAGAAAGTAGAATAGAATAGAATAGAGAATAGAATAGAAGAGAATAGAGAATAGAGAATAGAGAATAGAGAATAGAATAAGGACTATTTCAGATGGATATTAATCTCATTCATGTTTTAGCTCAATCAGGCTTAACTAGGAACAACCAGACTGTGCATCTACTCTTTCTGTGCTTGAACACTAGGAACCTGACTTCCAGAAGGTGTAGGCTTTTCTGATTTTCACAGGTTAGACCTGAATTTGCATTATATCATCTGCTATTTCTTCCAGCCACAAAGACATGGACCATAAGGGAACAAATGAGTAGTGATTTCTGTTTATCACCAGTATTTCATAGACTGCAAATTTAATACGGAATCAAAGTTTTATGTCTCACTGATGCTTTTTGCTCTTTGTCCTGTTACAGACACTGTGCAACCTCCAGTGTGTTGTTTCATTTCTCTCTGTCTTAGTTTTGCTAATGTAACACCAAGGTCTAGGCCTTAGTATATAGGTGGAATAGCTATATGAGTGTACAGGTAAGAGTCTTCAGTCGTGTGGAACAGTTTTGGTGAGTTTTTGAAGTCCATAAAATAACTGAATTTCGTAACATGCATTGCAAATGGTTTCCTATTGTTGACTATTATACGTTGTATGACTATTTATCTAAACAGTTGTCCTTGCAGAAATTGTGGAGGAGGAGAAGAAAGTTATCAGGAGTAATCAGCATGGATGCACTAAGGGGCAGTCATGCTTGACCAATCTGATAGACTTCTGTGATGGCATGCCTGGCTGGGCAGATGAGGGGAGAGCAGTGGATATGGTCTACCTCAGCTTCAGCGAGGCTTTTGACACTGACTCCCATAACTTCCTCATGGATGAGTAGACAGTGAGGTGGATTGAAACCTGGCTGAACGACAGAGCTCAGAGGGTTGTGATCAGTGCGCAGTCTTATTGCAGGTCTGTAGCTCACAGTGACCAGCAGAGGTCAGGACTGCATCCAGTCTTGTTCAACACATTCATCAATGACCTGAATGAAGGGACAGGTCCAACACTCAGCAAGTTTGCTGATGACACAAAACTGGGAGGAGGACTTGAAATGCCAGATCTGTGCTGCTATCCAGCAAGAGCTTGACAGGCTGGAGAGCTCAGTGGAGGTGAACATCATGAAGTTCATCAAAGGCAGGAGTCAGGGTCCTGCACCTGGGGAAGAAAAACCCTGGGGAAGAATAAGCCCTTGCACCAGTACAGGTGAGGGATTGACCTGATGGGAAGCAGCTCTTGAGATGGAGCTGGGAGTGCTGGTGGACAAGTTCACCATGAGCCAGCAATGGGCCCTCATGGTGAAGAAGGCCAAAGGTGTCCTGGAGTGCATTAAGAAGAGCGTAGCCAGCAGATCGAGTGAGACATTGATCTGATCAATGCTTATGAACATCTAAAAAGTGGGTGTCAAGAGGATGGGGCCAGACTCTTTTCAGTGGTGCCAAGTGACAGGACAAGGGGCAATGGGCAAAAACTGGAATACAGGAGCTTCTACCTAAACAAAATGAAAAATTTCTTTCCTATGAGGGTAGCAGTGCCTGGCCCAGGCTGCCCAGAGACTTCATGGAGTCTCCCTCTCTGCAGAGATTTCAAAGCTGCCAGTATGTGATCCTGGGCCCCCTGCTCTGGGTGACCCTGCTGGAGCAGGGGGGCTGGATGCGATGATCTCCAGAGGTCCTTCCAACCCCCACCATTCTGGGATTCTGTGAAACTGAGTGAAGTGTAAATGACAAGAAGTGTCAGAGAATCGTAGAATGGTGGGAATTGGAAGGGACCTCCAGAGATCTTCCAAGTCCAACCTCCCTGCCAGAGCAGGATCACACAGGGTATGCCACAAAGGAACAGATCCAGGCATCAAAAAACCCAAACTGTCACCGTGACACCAGCTACAGAGCCATGTATTAATGGACTCTATTTGTCTGTTTGCTCCAGTGTCACTGCCTGTGACTGGAAGAAGAGAATTATTTTCTGCTTTTCCTAATCCTAACCCTACACCTAAGGCCAGGCTGTTCACCAGCCTAGCAGTAAAATACCAATGTACTAGCAAAACTGGACATTATCAAATGAGGGGCTGAAGGGAACTTCTTACAGCAGATGGTTTAGCCTAAGCTTTTATTTTGTGGGCTTCTTAACCGAAAAAATACATAGTTAGTCTTTTAAACAGGGTAAACAGTTGAATTTTCTTTGCTTTCTTTTTGCAGTGAACAACCAGATCTGCGTGTAGTCTTTGTGATGATTTGATTGTATGTCTTTGAAATATCATCCTTAATGGTGCAAGAAATGGTTTGCTGTTTCTTGGATTTAGAAAGCAATATTACTTAATGTTTTCATAGCCCAGCTTAGTAAGAAGATCAAAAGATTTATCCAGGGGTTTTTTTTGAGAAACTAGTGTGTCTATTAGAATAAAGCAGGGAAAGAGTCATGTTTCTACAGCTTGAATTGTAAGAAAGAAGATCATTTATATTATTGTTCTATATATGTTTGCCATTTATCTGCACTTTATGTAAGAAGTTTCACTTAAAAAATTCCATCTTAAACATGTGAAAGTGCAGCACTCTTCTGAAACGGTGGAAATGATGGTTCCAGAACGCTATAGACATTTTGTTATCTTCTCAAAATAACTTTGCACTCGGTAGGAAATAATACCTAGTGTTTGAGTGAAAGTTCCAGTAGTCTGCACTGAATTGTGCTAAGGTATTTCAGAGATTTGTGATGACAGATAGAAAATGAGTCTAAATTGGTCTTACAGAGCTAAATTTCTCAGTGTCAGGACCCCGATGCCTTTGTAGGCTTTAACGGCCCTGATGAACCTCATCTGGGGCTTCCATCCACTTCGTATCCACAGGGTGCCTGCCCAAGATATGTTGTAGGAGTCTCCAGTTCAGCCACAGCCATTTCCAGTCCTGGTAAAGATCATGTCAACATAGTCTGACCATGTCATGCTCACCCAGGTCTGACTGGTGATTACAGAGATGGGTCTGACTGGTTACTATTGGTAGACCTCATCCTATCCTGGTCAGAGTGGCGAGAGCCCCCCATTTGCCAGACCTGTTATCCCACACGAGTCCCAGTCCCTCGGGTAGCAGCTGCACCTGATTTAATTTGATGAAAGCAACCAACCTGCTACTGCCTTGTTTGGTCTAATCAGCAAGTCTGGGCAGGAGCAGCTGAGGCAACTGGGGCTATTTAGACGGGAGCAAGGAAAGCTCAGGGGAGACCTTGCTATTGACAGATCTCTGAAAGGAGGCTGGAGATAGGGGGCTTAGTCTTCTCTCCCAAGAAACAAGCAATAGGACAAGAGGAAACAGCCTCAAGTTGTGCCATGAGAGGTAGTTGGACATGAGGAACAATTTCTTCCCCACAAGGCTTGTGAAGGCCTGTCCCAGGCTGCCCAGGGCTGTGGTGCAGTCCCCATCCCTGGAGAGGTTTCAAAGCTGTGGAGATGCTGTGCGGAGGTATGTGGTTTAATGGTGACCTGGCAGTGTTGGGTTCATGGTTGGACTTAATGATCTGAGAGGTCTTTTGCAGCCTAACTGATTCTATGATTCTCATATTCCCTATGACAGCATGGTAGCTGTTTGCTTTAGAGGGAGATATGTCCAGCCAATAACTGCAACAGCAGTTATAGCAATTGCAAGACCAATGTAGTGCTGAGAACAGTTCTGTATCACAGGCAGTTGGGAAATAAGCAAAAACATAACCTATTTGTTTTAAAGTTATGTTTCTGAAAGAGAAATAAGAGAAACAATGAAAAAAAAATGTTTACTCTCTTGATACATCTACAGTAGAAATTCTGCCACATTTTCCTCTTGAGTGAACACTGCTCATCAGTTAGACTAATGCACAGGAAGGTTTATTAGAATTTTTGCTGCTGATATATTATCATATCGAGATGAAGTTGTGAGGAGAATTCAAAAGACATAACACAAGATTCAAAAGTAACAGAAAATATGCCTGCCACAGTAGCACAGATCCCTCTGGAACAGGGCTGTTTACAGCCAGCTTGTAACAGGCTGTGGTACATATCCACCAATACAACCACCACATGAGTTCTACTTGCCACCAAGGCAGAGTAGCACCTTAAAGTTTATTAATCAGGCTATAATTAATAGTGTAATCAGCAGCTACAGTGTGGAGTGCTGGCAGCATTGTTAATGTTGTGATGGGGTGGCCAGACATGGTGTATATGTGTTTTACTTGGGAAAAGATGAGCACAAGGAATTACAAATAGACTGAATCCTGCTGAATACCTGAAAAGATGACCAGCAAGCAAAAAAAACCCAATATTAAAATCAGCAATATTGAGAGAAGATGGGATCTTCCTGTTCAGAAGGGGAGGAGGTGGCACAAGAACATCAAACACAAGCTAGGAAGGGTGGAGAATGAAGATGAGCCTACTGTGGTTCCCACTTCTCGTCAGACAACTCACCAGCTTGACCCCATGATTAAAAAATGACAAGGATTATAGCTATGTACAGATTTTAGAAGTGACAGAGTTAATTTTCTTCACAGTATCTGGTGTGGGGCTGTGTTTGTGCTGCAAACAGGGGACACAGCTGGGACAGCTGACCCCACCCGACCCAAGGGATAATCCAGACCATACGATGTCATGTTCAGCATACAAAGCTGGGGAGAGGAGGCTTCTGGGGGCTGCAATTGCTCAGGGCCTGGCCGGACATCAGTTGGCTGGTGGTGAGTAATTGTTTTCTTTTACATCACTTGTTTTTCTTGGGTTCTATTTTCCTGTCTTTGTTGGGGTTTTGTCTCTTTTTTTTTTTAAACTTATTTTTTGTACAATCATCACTAAATATACAGCGTTGGCTCCATAATCGTGAATACTCACAGCTATTTGAGAATATGAGTTGAAAGCTAAGGATTTTGCACTTGTGGTGTTGATGTTAATGAAGTGTAACAATTAACTGTTAGCATGAAGTGTGTTGTGAATGAATGAATCAGTAAAGTTTGGTTATAGAGCTTAAAATTGGCCTGATATGATATTATTTTAAATACTCCCATCACAGTGATCTCTGATTTCTTTGGTGATATACATTCAGGTGCAACACATCACATTTCTGAAGCACAAAGACCATTAGAAGAGAAACGTTCTGAGTGAAGTAATGAGGCTGGTTGACATTTGAAAGGCCTGAAAACAAGACAGCTGTTTCCCCACTGTTTTTCATTGATGTGCTTAAAATTATCACCTGTCTGAGCTTTTCAAACATGTCTGACATCCTGATACTTCCTTGTTTTATTATGTACTGTGATGTGCTGAAGTAACTTTCTAACTTAATCCACAGAAGTCCTATTATTTTACTAATAATTGGCTTTTAATGAACCTTATTTAATAATATGAAAAATTCCTCTTTTCAGAAAGTGGCTCTTGCTTTTCCTTGAGCACACAATTAATTCCCTGTTCTTTCACTGATTGGTAACATGCCAGTAAGACTGCTATAACATGACTTAAAGTGATGTTTGAAACCTGGGGCAAACAGACTAGAGTCTAACTAGCAACTAGAGAGTAGAGACATCCTTATACAAGATATATTCAAAATGAATTTGATAGAAAAAATACTTTCTCAGCTGGTTCTCATGGTGCTACAATTGCCCTGCACCCATTTCTTGCAAATGCCCTGTGTTTTTTGCTGGAAGGTGTGTGTAACATGAATCTTGTTGTGCATGGGCAGCTTGAGCAGCAAGCAAGCAGTAACAGAATCTACATCATAGAGAATCCAGGGACATCCACAATGACAGTGGGTATTCTGTGCTTTTCTGAGAGAAAATTAGGTCACCCGAGTCTCATTTCATGACTAGGTCATCATTTCCAGCTAGATTACCTTTGTTATGAATTACTACTTCCACACCCTTTTTTGTTGTTGTTTGTTTTGTTACTGGCATCTTGGTTTAAAACATTTTTATGAAACATTTACATCCATGAATGGTCCGTACCAATAAGGTGAATATGGTGTAACTCAACATGAGTAAGCTCTTGGAATCCTCCACAAAATTATTTTTTTGCAGAATTTAAGGA
This sequence comes from Actenoides lindsayi, assembly GCA_025331215.1. Taxonomy (NCBI): domain Eukaryota; kingdom Metazoa; phylum Chordata; class Aves; order Coraciiformes; family Alcedinidae; genus Actenoides; species Actenoides lindsayi. The sequence continues at coordinate 18,666 of WTSP01002019.1, forward strand.
GTGATCTTTCACCATCAAAAAACCCAGATAGGTTAATCTCTGAAGTGACTTGACAGACAAACTCAAAGAATGTTCACTCAATTTGTTCTATCTTCATCAAACTTTCTGTTCCATCTCCAAGAAGAAGAAAAGAGGGAGACTACTATTATCTTTTAATTGTTTCATTGATTGCTAATTCTTCACCAGTGTTCATTACAGTCACAACAGAAAACGTACCTGGTGAGGATAAGGGTTCAAGAAATGGTTGATCTGACTTTTGCTTTCTAGTGCTGGACTGAGATGTAAATTTACATAACATAGAATCATAGAATGGTTTGAGTTAGAAGGAACTCAAAGAACTTAAAATCATCTAGTTCCAACCCCCTGCCATGGGCAGGGACACCTCCCACTAGAGCAGGTTGCTCAGAGCCCCATCCAGCCTGGCCTTGAACATCCAGTGCTGGAGCAGCCACAGCTTCCCTGGGCAACCTGTGCCAGTGTCTCAGCACCCTCAGAGCGAAGAATTGATATGATAAACAGAAGGCAGTAAATTCACCTTTCTGGTGTCCCTTTCCCACTAAGCAGAACAGCAGAAGCTCTATAATGCTGCAATTATGTATTGGATCAACTATATTTACCTGGAGTTATCCTGTTGTCTAGCTTTTAGCATTGGACAGCCTGGTCTAGGCTCATCTTCCATCTGCTTAATGGGAGAATAAAGTTTTTATAGTCTAATAGCTTGGCAATTTTGATAGTTTTCTTAATGCTATGTTCAGAAATGTGAAATATCAGTGCAAGTACTACATCTGGAGGAAGGACATAATCAAATATGTTCTTGTAATTAAATTGAATGAGCAAGAAATGTAGAAGTTTGTAGGCAAACTACACTTCATCAGAGGCAAGACTTTAAAAATGTTTGATTTGATTATGTGAATTTGTAAGCAGCTGTCTAATGACTAATCTGAAGAAACGCTTTTTGCAGATCCTGTTTCTGGAAGTGACAGCAATTTCCTACCCCTCCCCAAAAATTAATACTACCTGTAGTGCTGTATTCCTATGTTACATGCTCTTTTGCACACAAAGTTTCATCTCATTCTGTGAAAGTTTCCTACTTCACATCAATCTCCGGAGTCTTTCATCGGGAACATTGCATCAGTCTATTTTTTTGAATCTGACACAACATAGTTAATTAAAATTCCTCTCATTTTTGTTTTGTGTGAGTTTTAATCCAGGCATAACTACACTTGCACAAAATTATAATTTTTTTGACTTGTCATTTGTAGAACCTGTTCCAGTCTTACGTTTTCATCTTCAGAATTAATCTGTAAATAGCAGAATATTCCAAGCGAGGTTTCTGTCCCTTATTCCTTACTACTCTTCTTTCTCAGGAAGAGTCAGAATATTCCCTGTTATTTTATAATTCTGTCATTTAATTTCATTATTTAATATTGGCATCTAAAAAGATTCTTAATTAGTCACTCCTGCTTCTTAGAAAAGTCATATGTGTACTCAGTAAAATCAAAAGCTCCACCTAAGCATGTTCTTCCAAACTTAAATTAACCAGATTAATCACTAGGGTGGTTGGAGGTTATAAAAGGTGTGAAGATATGATTCTCAGAATAAACTACACGCGGAGTATTATAAAAGCCAAAGGCATGTGCAGAGGAGTCGTCATTTACTAAGGAAATATGGCCTTTGGTTCTGGGGAAGAAATACTGGCACTGCACATTTGCTACACTGTAGAAGCACCGTGGGCTGTTCCAGGCTAATGCTAAATAGTAAACAAAATTAAATATCTCCTCCAGGCCAAGCAATTTGAAAGAGTTTCAGACAAGACAAATAGAGCAAAATCAAAGTTTCCCTCATGAATCACTGCTTTTGCAAAAATGTCCTCTTCTCCTCCTGTTCTGGTTATTTATAACAATAAATTTGATTCAAAACTTCTGCATTTAGGTAGGACAGAGGATAGGAAGGAGATGAAATTTTATGAATGATTAATATAAGCCCTATCTATTTAGCACTGGAAGGAAGCTGTCATTTTTGTAGTCTGTGCTTTTTGCTTGTTCGAATGTTTTAAAAAACATATTTCAGATTTCCGTCAACTACTGACAGTAAAGAAAACTGGGTTTTTTTTCTGTCTTAGGAAGGAAGTGACAATAATTTATTAGGCTGATTTATTGCAGTAGTGTAAAGAACTGAGCTGAAAAGTAAAATTACTGAACAGAATTAGTTCTGTTCTCACTCAAACCAGGACAATTAGAAAGCAAGAAGGAAATGTGAAGGAAATTAATCAAATGATGACAAACCAGTTCTAAAGAAACTGTTGAAATGTTTTTTTTTTAGTAAATAGAATAGATCTGGAAGTAAACTAGACTATATCCGATTAGATTAAAAATAATAGCTATGAATTCTTCTTAATTGCCACCTAGAGCAAATGAATTAAAGGCCCCACAAAGCACAGATAACCTAATGATACAGCAGGACTAATGTGTAATGAAAACTTTCGAATGGAGTTTTTTTTGTTCTCTGAGTAGTGTATCCTTACTACATATTGCCAGTTAGATACAACGTGTAAGCTTTAAAATAACTTATTAATGATAAAGGAGGCGGTTCGGGGAGGAGTGACTGATGCAAAACTATGATATCCTGCTTATTCCTTCCATGTTCTCCGGAGTAGATCTTTGTTATGTTGCTGAAATATTTTGTTGGATAGAAAGACAACCCTGATGGTATATTACTTATCATATCATAGTAATATAATACTCATTTGTAGGTAATGAACCTTAAGTGGTAGAAAGGGACTAAACCAGTCTCTCATATATTGTAGGGATTGGATTTGTAACCATTAGCATTTTCAAGACTTACTGGAATGCAGACCCCAGATTGAAAGAAATCTGCCATGTTAATTAGGTCAGGGAAACTGTTCTGGTTACTTTTTACCTACATGAATACTCAAACTTACTAGAATTTGGGAGGCTATGAAAGACCTTGCAAGCAAGCAAATAAACCCTCTCTCAAAACAACACCTGTATATGCATACACAAATATATATTTATATACTATATGTAATATGATATGTATCAGAATAAGGTACACTTGCATGCATATATGTATGCATACATAGACATATTTATATAATAGCATAAAATCTATTTATGTGTGTGTATATATCATGCATTATTGCACTTTAAAGAAGTTGTTAGTGTCACAGTGATGAAATGAGACCTACCTCTGTAGGAAAATAACCCGCAGCTTCAAGTAAATAGGAAAGACCCAAAGAAAAAGATTTAAAACTTAGGTTAGGCTTCCATAACTTCCACAGTGAGTGGAAGGCAGTCACTTGTAGCAGGAGTTCATTACACTGCATATGCCTAAAACTCAAATGTGTCACTATAAAACCAGGAAAGAATGGTGTCAGTGTGGAGTGAATAGTCTCCTGGCATAGCTCTGTCTGTGATAGGGAAAGAATATATGTTCGGGTATGTGCAGACAAAGGTCTTCTGTAGGTTTTATAAACAGCTTGGTTCTTTCAAAAATCAAGCAGGATAGCTTTTGAGAAATCTGAATTCACATTCAGATAAAGACACAAAAGGTCTAGATAATGAGAACATTCTGTACTTCAGTGTTTAAACCAAGCTCTTTCAACTACAAATACAAAGGGGGGGGAATTTCTGTTGCCTGTTTGTCCAGTGCATCTAATGCAGGATGAACAAATGAGTACATTAATTGTGAAATTCAGATTTTGAATTGTATGAGTCATGCAGATCCACGAATGCACCACAGTAAACACAACCCCTCCCTCTGATGTACACCAGAAAGCAGGGGATGAGTCTTCTGGTGTTCTTCATTGATCTGCTCTTCTTCTGTTGACCTTGAGAGATAAGAGAAGATCTAGTGAGGGACAACCATCTGAAGGACTTCTCCTGTTGGGACCTAAACCCGTTCTTTTAAAAAGTATTGTAAATTTTTTTTTTATAAACATGGAGCAATTTAGAGCCATACTTGTGTATCATCTAATGCCAGGAAAACCACTAATTTCTGTGAGAATTTTGTATTAATAATACTAAAATCTTAAAATTATGTTAATTTATGTCATTGAGTCTCCAGTTAAAGATTTTGTACCTTTCCAGGATTCACCGAGTAGTTTACATCTCCATGTAGAATAGTGATCTGAACACATACAGACTTCATTCATAAAAATTGTGTGTTCTTTAGTGTAGAAATAGCATCTCAGCAAGAGGCGCAAAGGAGGGCAAGGACAATGAAATCTGTTGCGAATCCTGTAGAAAAGAAAATCAATAGCACCATTCCTCTAATGGCTTGTTTCTTAGATATCGTTAAAAATTAAATCGGCGAACCCATTCTGCCCTGAATTCTTACTCTTGGAAGTGATTTAAAGCAGGAGTCAGTTTGAATGAGTATTAGCAAATGTTTCAAGTCCTCAAATAAGAACAAAAGAAGTGGCAACAAATGGTCAGTTAAGAGCTGCAGTGGGCATCTGTGGCTCAGAAAGCAAACAAAGTCATTACCAAAGCATTCGGAGGGCAGAAAATACACAGACCTACAGAAGTCTCCTGCTCCAGGCAATGAATTCACTGTTGCTGCATTGCTGATAGGTGTGTGCTTTAGCGTGTTCCTGCTGCGGAGGCTTGTTGGGAATGCTGACAATAACATTTCAGGGGCAGGTTTCTAAATGGAAAAACTGCAAGAAGACCCAGGACGTGCTTCTGCAGTTCACAGGTCTGAGTAAAGTTCCCAGAGTTAGCCCTGGAATGGCGGGAACAAATCCACTATCAAATCGCGAGCTTTACTTTTTGATGTCTTCTTCCGTTCCAATGAATGTGAAAGCTTTTACAATGTTCTCCATAGCTCCCTCAATGCGTAAACCTCAGAAGTGCAGCATGCATACAGTGCAGTGTCTTGGGACCATCTAGGAATGTCTCTGCAAATAAATTAATCTTAACAGCTGAGATCGTTCATGTGAACGGCTCGTTTCTCATTATCCTGATTACACTGGGCAGATAAACTTTGGCTCGTGCTGTCAGGACTGTTTTATTTAACCCAAATGTAATATTTTTGTATTCCTGCAAATACGGGACTGATTTCCCTGTGGTGGATGCAGAGGTAAATTTGGGGAGTGCCGGTTGCCCCAGAGCAGTTCACTTTCTCTCTTTCTGTCTGGGAGATTTGGGAGTCGTTTAAAGAAACTTTATTGTTATACGATAAGTGGTTGCTTTGAACACAGGTATCAGTCATTGTGCCTGAGAGGGACCATCAGTGAGCATCGTGCTGGAGTGTTTGTAAGTTGTTGGAGCACCTTGTCATTGTGAGAGCCCGGCTATCGTGTGCCTCAGGCCCTGTGTGGCGACGAGGCCTGGAGAGCCCTGTCTGGAGGGAGAGGTGTTGATCGCTCCCAATGTCTCTGTGCCCGCCTCTGGCTAAAAGGCAGAGACAAGT
>WTSP01002020.1:0-13469 GCA_025331215.1 Actenoides lindsayi
AAGAAGGGGCCGGGGGGGGAACGCGCCGCTGCCCGCTCACCTCACGCCGCTGCCTCCGGGTCTCTGGGCCCCGTCAGGGCCGCCTCTCCACCCCCACCGGCCCCGGGGGCCCGGCACAGGCCCCGACCCCCCGCTCCGCCGCCCCCGGGCTGGCTGAGGTGGCCCCAGCCTCGTCCCCCGGCCTGGCCGGTCCCCTCCGCTCCTGGGCCGGGTTTCCGGGGCTCGGAGGGGAGAAGCGGCTGGGGCTGCTGGCGGGGGAAGGGGGGACCTGGCGGCGCTCGGGGGCAGTCAGGGAGGGCCGGGGGGGGGGTCCAGCCGCCCCACTTTATCCCCATCATACCGGCCAGCAAAGCGTCTGTGCGCAGGGGTGAGCTGCTCCTGCTCACGCACCAGGGGAGAGCTGACATCGGCCAAGGGAAGTTTTGCCCCAGAGTCTGGTTCCTGGGGCGCTGGCTTTCTGGGCCTCTTGTCAGCAGAGCTTGGTGCCTCTCAGCAGCTGCGTCCTGACCAGCACACGTCCAGCAGCAGCTGCTGACAGGAACGGCGGTGGCCAGTGCTCGGGTGTTAGGCAGGGGAAGTGGGTGCTTGGCCTGCAGCTGCAGGCCGAGACCCCAGCAGGTCTCCCTGGAGGAGCAGCATCCACCTCGTGCTGTTCCACTGCAGCGTCCACGTGCGTTTGGTCCCCGCTCTTTGGCACGAGTGGTCTGTTCTGCCACAGGTCCTCCTAGAGGAGTCTTTACACCTGCTTAGCTTGGCATCCCCTCCGCTTTTCAGGCAGCACCGAGGTCGGGTGAGGTGGGGCCGCTGAAGGAAGCCGACCTGCGGGCAGTTCTGGACGTGCTGCGGTGTTACGACTTGCACTCGGTGGTGGAGGAGTGGTTCATCGAGGTGCTGCAGACGGACCTTCAGGCGAATATAGCTCCCGAGTTCTGGAACTGCATCAGCCGGTATGAAAACACAGCTGAGGAGCCCCAGTGCTCCTCGCTCCTTCTGGATGCCTTTTGTCTTCTCAAGTGCCGCCTGGACCCCTACCTGAACAGCCTGGAACTTCTGGAGAAGTGGACCAAGGCAGGCTTGCTCCTGGGGACAGGTGCTCAGACGCTGCAAGAGAAGGTCTACACCATGTTCAAAGCTATTCTTTTCTTCTCCACGACCAAGTCCTTCCAGGACATGATCCAGCAGTTCTACAGCCGCACTTTCAGGATATACATGCGGCAGTGGAAGAAGGGAGAAGACGGAACGAACGAGTGCGAGAGCAGCATGAGCGAGACCGAGCAGGAGAGCGACACGGAGGAGGGCGGAGGAGAGGGCCCGCTGTGTGCAGGCTGCAGCAGCAGGAGGGAGCAGTGCTGGTGCCCCAAGGCCATGGAGCAGTTTCAGCAGCTCAATGACATTCTGTACGTAGGTTTCTGGGGTGGGGGCTCTCACTCACAGCAAGCAGATGGTCTGGATGGGGTTGCTCTCAAGTGGCTCTCACTCAGAACAAGCAGATAGTCTGGTGGGGATGTTCAGGTGGCTCTCAGAACAGCCGGGTGGTCTGGATGGGGAGCAGCAGCCCCAGGTTTTGTTGAGATCTGGAAACGGGAGGAGGAACACCCGAAGTCAGGCTGTATTGTGGCACTGGGTAGAGAACCTGACACAGCATTTCTGCATCTGGTTGTCAACTGGTGGTTGAACTAGAGCAGATCTTAGAGAGAAAGTTCCTCTCCCTGGATATGATAATAGCTTCCTCTTGCTCTAAGGCCTTCTGTCCACAAAGAAGCAAACCTTTCTGAATGAAAAACCTTCTGATGGCTAGAAAATAGATAACATTTGTAAGGAGGACGGGATAGGAGTAGTGTCCCGTGTGTAGCACCTCTCTGCAGCTCTCAGAGCATGTAAACCCTGCCGAGCAGGAGGAAGGTGCCTTCTTGCCTTTATTTGCTTGTACCTTTGGTTCCACACCTTCTGAGTTGAGCCGCTGTCCGTATCCGTAGCCGCCGGCTGAACTTGCTGGAGAGAGTGAGCGCTGACGCCGTCACCACCATCCTGCACCGCATGATAGAGGAGAGGATGGAGCAGCGCTGCCGGGGCGAGTACGAGCACTCCTTCCTGACTGAGTTCCAGGAGGTAAGGAGGGCGGCGGGCAGCCAGGGCCCTTCCTTTCCTGGGGAGGTGCAGCTGCTCCTGCAGCTCAAGCTAAAAGCTGATTCCACCTGAGAACGCCTGGTCCGGGGCTGAGAGTCCCCTCTGTGGTTACAACCCCCCTGTTGATTTCTGCTTCGGGGGAAGGTTTGCTCTGACCTGTGTGTAATGGACTGTGGTACTTCCCCTGGTGATGTCCGTAGCAATGAGGGAATGTCTGTGGAATTTCTGAGGGAATTTGTGTTTTACAAACCACGAGAACCTGCAGAGACCCCTCCCCCTGTGCGAGTGGGCTCATAACAGGAATTTGCGAGGCTGTTTTCTTTCTCCTTTCCAATTTTTCACCACCCTTTTCAAATGGGAGGTGATACTGTGGTGTTGATCTCACCAGTGGGCCATGTACAGAATTAAAACCCTCCCCTGCACCTACCCCACTGTTTTCCTCCTACCTTAAACCGAGTTTGCGTTGGGCCGTTTACCCACTGTGACCTTAAAATAGAATTCTTTTGGTTATGGCTTTCCGAGGATACAGTGGCAGCTCTGCAGGTGTGCCCTGAGCTCCCCGTTCCTGACCTCACCTCGGCCCGGGTTGGAGGTCAGCGGGTGAAGCCAGGTTGCCACGCAGAGCAGGCTGCTCTCTGGTTGCCCTGGTTTCCCTGCTGTTGGCCACCCCAGCTGGCTTTTTCACCTTGCGAACGGTGGCAGTCCTTTGATGTTTACTTTCCTTCAGTTGCTGTGCAACGCTTTCTTTACTGGAGCTCGTGTGAAAGGCTTTTGGCTGAGCTGGAGGTTCTTTAAGGATGTTTCAAGGGCACTGGAGAAAATGCAGCTCCATTCTGCTGGTTGGGGGTTGTGGAACCTTCCCTTGCTCCCACCTCCTCAGAAAGGCCAGCGGGTTGGCCGCAGAATATTGGAGTGTGACAGAATTAGGAAGAGATAAAAATAAAATAAAATCTGTATCCTAACTGGGAAGGTATTTCAAAACAAGAAAGCAAGCCCCAGCCTGGCAAGTAGGAGAAGTCCGAGAAAGAGCTCGCTGGAAGTCCAGGTGCTGAGAGCAAACCCCCTTTCCAGCCCTATCAGGCTGAGTGGCAGTTGCTGGTCAGGCTGGAACAGGAGCACTCCGAGAAGATAAACCCATGGGGGAAAATGGATTGGTTTGATAACAATTGTGTTGCTTAAAACTGAGTTGGTTTGCATCAGTTGCAGGCCTTGCTTTTTGGTCTTTAGCAGGATTCTGTAGCAGCTTTTCCACAGTTTTGCCCTGGTCCATGTTGTGTAGTTCTCAGGTTTCGTTGTTGTCAGAACTTGCACTTTCCTTCAGCGTTTCCTCGGTCAAGCAGACAATTAAAACTTAACATAATCATAAAACTAACATAATCAAAGCAAATCTGGACTTAGCATTTTTGTTTCAGGCCGTCCAAATCCAGTTATCAAAAAAGATTAATATTTGCTAGCTATCAATACTCAAAAGTCCTGCATGTTTACCACCTTAAAGGAAAAATAAAATTAAAAGCAACCCCAACATTTCTTTTGAATATCCAGATATTGTCATTTGAAATGGGATAGCTGGATGCTGTAGTTGAAATGTGACACACATTTCTCTGTAGAAAACTAAATCTCAAATATAAAAAAAAAATAACCTTCTGATGCTCTCTCTTTGGGTATTTATTGTATTATTCAGTGACTAAGCTGGTATTTGAGGTCTTGATTTCAGGTGCTTGAGTTTGGTTGGTAAGAGTGTGTCTCTGAGTCCTTGGGATGCCACCTTAGCTCTTCCCTGATTTCAGGAGTCATGGAAATGTTGGGCCAAGGGTGATGTGATGGGCAATTTGCTCGTGTTCTCATGAAGACAATGGTTCTGCAAGTATAGAATGGGATGGAATTCTGCAAGAACAGGATAGTGTGCAAATCTTTTAATATATCCTGTTCTTTTTGGAGCCCGGCACAGACCTCAGTCACCCCTCATCTTCTCATACACATCTGCAGGGTTTACACCTGGTATCTCCAGTTAAAGTTCCTGTTCTTTCAGCCAGGCTTTTCCTGGCTGTCACCCAGGCCAGGGTGCATTTGGAGAGCAGCTGGAGGTGGTGCTCTCCTTGGCAGGCTGCTCGCTTCTGCTCGCCCCGGTCGCTACCTGGTGATGGGGTAAGTGTGGGACGTGGTTGTACATCCCGCTGCGACCTTCACCATCTCTGCACTCTCCCTCTCCTCCTGCAGTGGATTGAGAAAGTGATTGGCTGGCTCAGCAGGGTTTTTCTGCAAGATGGTCCCTTGGCACGGTCCTCTCCAGAAGCTAGCAGCACCTTGAAGCGCTGGCGGTGCCACGTCCAAAGGTTCTTCTACCGCATCTACGCCAGCATGCGCATTGAGGAGCTCTTCAGCATTATCCGAGGTTGGTGTGACCCGTTCAGTGTTCATCCACCCTTGGGCCTGGGTTGGATGAATGATGGATCTGTCTTCATCTCCTGACATGCCACTTTGTCTCCTCCTGTCTTCCCATGGATCGTGGCACTGTTTCTAATCACTGCTTGGTTTGTAGATTTCCCGGAGTCAAAGCCTGCTGTGGAGGACCTCAAGTTCTGCCTGGAAAGGACTAACCAGAGGCAGCAGCTGCTCAGCTCACTGAAGAGTGCTCTGGAAATGCGACTTCTGCATCCTGGTGGGTTTTACATCCCTGCATGTGTCATAATGCTGTAAGGAGCCTGGGCATGAGCGGGGATCTACCAGGAGCCATCATCTGGTTTTGTGCTTGATGAGCCAGGCCAGTCTTTCCCTTTGGCTGGGGCAGGAGCACAGCAAGCCCATCACCTCTGACTCCATGTCTCAAACAGAGGGCTTGGAGCATCTGAGCCATTAGTCTGTGCTTTCAGACTCTGACTCCCTCTGCCCCTCTCCCGTAGGAGTCAACACATCCGACATCATCACTCTGTATATCTCAGCCATCAAGGCCTTGCGGGAGCTTGACCCCTCCATGGTCATCCTGGAGGTCGCCTGTGAGCCCATCAGGAAGTATCTGAGGTAAGAGGCTTGCAGGGCAGTGGTGCACATCCCTTCTCCCTCCCCTTCCCTTCCCTTGCTCTGTTGCTCTCGCGGTTGGCAGGACTCGGGAAGACACGGTGCGGCAGATTGTGGCCGGGCTCACAGGGGATGCTGAGGGCTCTGGGGATCTTGCAAACGAGCTCTCAAAAGCTGACCCGGTGACCCTGGAGAATGGCCAGGAGAGTGACGATGACATCACGGAACCAGGGGACTGGGTTCCTGACCCGGTTGATGCAGATCCAGGTTAGATGCTGAGACCAGAAGCTGTTTTCCCTGGTGGGCTGTAGCCTTGAGCAGCTCTTCTGCTTGTCCTCTAGAGCTGAGCTGGGCCGGGGCCAGTCTCTTGATATTCTCACACTGTTGTCTCCTGGCTTTCACTAGGAAAATCAAGTTCCAAGCGTCGGTCTTCAGACATCATCAGCCTGCTGGTGAGCATCTATGGCAGCAAGGACCTGTTCATCAACGAATACCGCACGCTCCTGGCTGACCGGCTGCTGCATCAGTTCAACTACAGTGCTGAGAGGTGAGGTCCAAGTACCAAATCCTGGGGCTTTCCATGGTAAAATCACCTGATAAAGGTGTGCTTCAGACTCGGGACATTTCCAGTGGTCTTTGGCCATTTCCTCTGCAGCTTTGGGTTTGCGTCTAGAATTCCATGTGCTCACCTCTTCTCGGGTTGCTTCCTGCTCACTCCTACCCTTGGCTTGCACTAATAGGGCAGCAGGTAGGAAACTGGAGGAGCCACCACCCTCTTAGCTCCATTCCACATGTCCTGATAGCCCTCACAACCTGCACAGGCTGCTTGGGGGGCAGCAGAAAGTGTCAAAGAAAGAAAAAGGGATGAAGCATCGGGAAACTTCAGTTGCAACCCAGCTGTGTCTCTTGATTCAACAGTTGCCGTGGTTTTTTCCTTTCCCTGAAGTGCAGCCACTGCAAACCACGTCTGGGCTGGGCAGTGTCAGGCGAGTGGCTCGCACCGTGTTGGCGAGGGGGATGACACGGTGCCGTGCTCGTCCAAGGGAAAGGCATGGGAAGGTCTGCAGAAAGCTGCTGGCCTGCAGGGAAGGGGACTGGGGTTGGACTCGATGATCTCCAGAGGTGCCCTCCAACCCCTGCCATTCTGTGGTTCTGTGACTGTTCCTCACTTACCCAAACAGGATGCCTCATAGCAGCTAATGTGCATTGCAAGGCTTCCTAGGAAGAGCACCCTCATGCCCGGGACTATGTTTTTGGGCTGTGTTGCAAGGGGTGGAGGCCAGGCCGGGCTCGTCTGCCCGAGGGACCCGTGTCTGATCTGTTGTTTCTCTTATCAGGGAAATCCGCAACGTGGAGCTGCTGAAGCTGCGGTTTGGTGAAGCTCAGATGCACTATTGTGAAGTCATGTTAAAAGTAACTTCTTTTTTTTTTAACGTATAGATATAAATTCAAGTCCTGGGTGTTTGTTCTCACTGAGGAAGGGGAGGGACTTGAGGAGTGACCCAAAAAGGGTCTTTTAGGAAGGTGAGCTTCACAAAATCCCAGTGAGGGGGCTGATTTGTGACAGGCAAAAGTGCATTCAAAATCACATCTGCTTTTTGAGCCCCCTGGCTTTGGTTATCAGCTCTGGAGGACTATTGCTCTGGTGCTGCCATCTCTCCTGCCCTTCCTGCAGCACAGTGTTCTGATGTTGAAGATCTGGGCTCCTGCAGCTCCTCTGGGCTTGGGACTCTGCAGTTTAATTCACTTGGAGCGCTGTGGGAAAAACACAGGTCTGGAGGCACTCCAGCAAAGGCTGGTGTTTAGTTGTGAGCCCTTCCTCAACCTCCTCACAAACGTTTCTGAGGGTGTAGCAGACTTTCTAGTAGACACACGTGATCATGTCCTTTCCAGTATCCCCACTGTCATTTGGAGACAGCGCTAGTCACCTTGTTTGAGCTTCTCCTTGTGCCAAGAGTTAGCACTGACTTGGGAGAGAAGGAGCTGCCTTTGGTTCCTCTGCCTTTTCCAGGACATGGCTGACTCCCGACGCATTAACGCCAATATTCGTGATGAAGAGGAGAAGCTCCCAGAGGAGGAGAGGCCGCCGTTCAGCCTGGTTGCCGTTATCCTGTCGAGTGAGTTCTGGCCACCGCTGAAAGAGGAGAAGCTGGAGCTTCCAGAGCAGGTCAAGGAAGCCATGGAAGCCTATTCCAAGAAGTATGAGAAATTAAAGGTGAGGCAACTTTAACCCTCTTTAAAAACACGTGTACGCTGTTTAGATTTTGTTAGATAACATGAACATCCCTTAAATTTCAGCCACTGGTGCACTCTCCCTCTTGCAGTGAATCCCAAAGTCCTCCAGCTTTGAATCAGGGTCAGAAGCTGCACCAACTTAACGATTGCCCAGAGAAGGGTTTAGCCCTTTACGGGGTGCTTGGGTCATCGTGGTGATCACAGCCAGGGAAAAGAGTTTTCTAAAGGGTGCCAGTGTTTGTAAATTAGATGGATACTCAGGTGGATGGGCGTCTTCAATTTGGTCTAAGCTTGTTGGCCTAAGTTCTGCAGCAGTAAAAGTGACATCCTGTCCCTGCTGGGCCTTTCCAGCCTGGCCCTCTCCTGCCCTGTTTGTCCTCTTAAAGAAAAGCTCTTTTACCACAATCTCATTTTAAGATCCACTGGTAGTCTGGAGGTAGGGGAGTGTTGCTACTTCTTCTGTCTGTGGTCTCTCCTGGTGTCATTCCCTTCTGGAGGGTCCCTGAACTCCACATTAGACAGTTTAGGTGTGAGCATTCTTTGGTCAGTTTGACTGTGGCTTAAAGACCGAATTCATGCTTTTATAAACAGCATGGGTAGGTAGAAGAGAAGCCAACAGAACCACTCTAAACCATGGTGCAGTGTTCTGATGTTCTTCGGGTGCTTGATGGTGGCAGTTAGTCAGGTAGAGAAGGCTGAGGTGCATCTTGTTCCACACGTACAGACTGGGTTGGAAGCAGGAACATCTGTCTGGAAGTCAAGGAGAGATCCCGGTCGCTTCCAGAGCTGTGGCCTTGGCTCTCTCCTCTTGCAGGTTGTTACCCAGCAGAGTGCCAAGCACACATCGGGGTGTGGGTGATTAGGATCTAGCTGTCATGCCAGTGGAGGCTGTCTGTGTGTCTGTCTGTGTGTCTGTGTCTGTGTGTGCATGCAGATGGTTCTTCCTGGCCAACATGGACACAATTCGATGTCCTGGGCAGGTGTTGCTCTTTGCCTGTCTACTTGTGCTCTGACTTCACTTCAGGCTTGGTTTTCCATATCCTTTCTCGACCTTGTTGCTCTACAGCAGGTGATAGGTGCCAGGAGGCTGGGAAGCTCACAGTTCTAGATCCTGTCTCTGCTGCTGCTGTAGCTGCGTGCCGGATGTGGGTGCTGGCTGATGCCTGTGCCTGTGGAAATCAGTTAGGAGAGGATGTTGAGGAGGGAGCAGCCTTCTTGAGCAGCCTCAGCCTTCAAAGCAAGCAGCGCTCTTTTTACATTGGTATCAGAAGAGATTGCTCCTCTTCCAAGGAAATCCTGCCCCAGCTGAGTGTATTTTCCAGAGTTTGTCCTGAGTGGCCCAGTTGGTCTTCCAGTATTTCCTCAACTGGTGCCTACCCTCCCAGAGCACCGAGTGACTGACTTCCAAGCAGGAGAGGGGCATTGGTCTTGGGCTAAGGGCTGGACAGCAGCTTGTGCTGAGGAGGATGTTTCCCATGGAGGGTAGGGGACAGTTGGGTGGTGGCAGTGCTGGGTGACTCGTGAGGAGAGGAGCAGCTTTTGTATCTGGCAGAGGTGTGAGGAGCGTGGCTGACCCTGGTGATAGAGGGACATCTGCAGCAACGTAGCACTTAGTGGTTCCTTTTAGAACATCTGTTGGGAGTGGCTCTATCTCCCTTTTCCAGGCCATGAGGACACTGAACTGGAAGTACCACCTGGGCCTGGTGAGCTTGGATGTGGAGCTGGCGGATCGCACCCTCTCCCTGTCGGTCTCTCCTGTGCACGCTGCCATCATCCTGCACTTCCAGACCAAGAGTGAGTGCTGTGGCAGAGACTGTGTCACCAGCCACGTCTCTCTGCTTCCCCTGGGTGGGTGGGAACACGAGGTTACTTGGGTGGCTGAAAGCTCTGAGAGCTCTGGTAGCAGGACCAAGACTTGGTTCATGGGCTTGGCTCTACCACGGTGCTCAGCCGGGTCTCACAGCACCCAGTGGGGCCACAGCTCAGCACCCAGTTTGCTTTCAGGCAGTCGCTGCATGCGGCCCCTGGCTCCTGGCAGTGGCTCCCCAGCATTCCCCATCCTCTCACTAAGTCCTGGGGGGGTGGGCAGATGTCCTGCTGTCTCCTCTGATCTGCGTGGTCTCCGCAGGTACGTGGACCCTGACAGAGCTGAGCGAAGTGCTCAAGGTGCCGGTGACATCGCTGAAGCGTAAGATGACGCTGTGGCTGCAGCAGGGTGTCCTGCATGAAGAACCTCAAGGCACCTTCACCGTGATTGAGGAGGAGCAGAAGGACCAGGTGGAGAAGGTTGTTCTGATAGACAGCGATGAGGAAGGGGACTCTGCCATGGCCTCGCAGGCCGACCAGAAAGAGGAAGAGCTGCAGGTAGCCCTCCGTGCGTCTCAGCTGCTTCTGAGGCTGGCGGAACGATGCAAACTTCCCTTGCTTTTAGTTTTGGGGGGGAAACTGCTTGAGGTGATGGATTCAAGTTGCATTTTGCATTTGCATTTTCCACTGCAAGTCGCCAAGTCCAGCGTGAGGGTTTTCTGAAGTGGGTATGGCTTGGTGAATGCTCGTGGGTGCAGGGGCTGGCTCACAGCCTTCCCTCCAGAAAAGTGCCCAGCTCCTGAGCCCAGCAACCATTTGGACATCTCTCAATCTCTCTGGGTTTTTTTTTCAGTTTAAAGAAAAGAGTCTGAGGCTTGATTTCATATTTGAAAATAGTCATAACTTACTTGGATTCACCCAAGCAGCGCTTTTTGGCCCTTAAGACTGCTAAAAAGGCTTACCCAGCACTAACACCTGAACCTTGGCCTTCTCTGCTTTGTGGTCCCTGGCCACATCCAGTGCTTCCCCTACCCGTGTGTCATGGTGTGTGCGTGTCCTGCCACGGTGCAATGCAGGGGTGTCATACTGCTGTTTATCCACTGAGGGTCGTGCACGTACTGCACGTCAGATCCTACTTTCTAGCTCTGTGTCCCTACACCTGATGCTGTTCTTGAGTTTAAAGACCACACTCTGGTGGCTGAGAGCAGAACTGCCAGCCAGAGCCCTGCCCTGCTCTTGGGATATGCCAGGACACCCTTTTCTTCACGGTGTAGATGTCAGCGTGGCTGACTGTCGCTTGCGTGTCCCCCTCTGCAGCTCTTCTGGACGTACATCCAGGCTATGCTGACCAACCTCGAGAGCCTGTCCCTGGAGAGGATCCACAGCATGCTGAAGATGTTTGTGATGACAGGCCCAGTGGTTACAGAAATCGATCTACAGGAGCTGCAGGGTTTTCTCCAGAAGAAGGTCCGGGACCAGCAGCTCATCTACTCCGGAGGTGTCTATCGCCTGCCCAAGAACTGCAACTAGACTGCGAGGGTCACTGCTCACCCCCCTGCCTCGCTGCCCCTGCCAGCACTCACCTCCTGCCTGCTGCCCAGCTCTGCATCCTGCTGGGCAGCCTCTCCACTCCTGGGGTTTGCTGGGCCCCCCTTCCCAGAAGAGTGCTCAGCAGCAGCCTGGGTCGTGCACCCCCCAGTTCGGGGCCTGGGCCTGCTCCCCACATCATTTCCCTTCCTGTACCTGAGGGTCTGGGCCGACTTCACTGGTTAATAAAAACCAGCAGGCTCCTTTTTCAGATGGTGCAACTCTTCTTTCCTCTCGGCAGAGCACTCTTGGCATCAGCCCTCCCACGCTGAAGGGGCAAGCAGGAAACTCCCTGCTCTGCTGGGCACCATCTCCCTCTTGTTGGGTCTCCATCTGTAGCCCCGGGAGGTTTTGGAAGGGGGGCTGTTGGCTCCAGTTTGTGTCTGGCTCTCTCTGTGTGGCTAAAGCAGCGTCTTGCAGCTGGCTGTGCTGAGCCAGACAAAAGCGAGTGTGGGAGGAAGACTCCAGGGTCTGCTTACCCTTGTTTGGTACCTAAACTGTGCAGAATGATTTTATTGTGGGATGAAGAATGCTTTGGATGGACGGGACGGAGCAGTTCTGCAGTGCAAGCTGTTTAGTCCTGGAGGGTAAGTGGATTATCTGGGCTCTGGTAGGTTTGTTTTGCTAGGACACGAATACTCTTCTCAGGGGTGCATCTTCCTGGTGTGCTTCAGAGTTACTGACACTGTGGAGATCCATGAGGCAAGGCAGTGGGATGGGATCATCCCTGAGCTGCTCTGGCTGAACATTGTGTCCCCAGGAAAGTACCAAGCAGTGGGTTTCAGGGCTGTTTTCTCTCTCTGCTTAATAGAGTTCAGGCTTCCTCAGCCCTGCTTTCTGGGTGGGTTTTGCCCATCAGGAGAAGTATGTGGGGAAATGTGGCTTTTTCTAAAAATTTGCTTTCTGTGAAGCAAAGAATGAGTTTCCAGAGCTCAAGGAATCTTTTCCTTCCTCTGCTGAGTCTTCAATCCCAGCCCACGGGCACAGTGGCAGCTGGAATTGAGGTACCAAACAGCAGAGCAACCCTGGCCGTGTATCCAGGCGCATGAGAGACTCATGGAATGGAGAAAACAACCCCAATTTAAGGTTTAACCTTGTTTGTTGGTACCTAAAGGCCCAGGAGTGCCACGCTGTGGGCATCCCTCGTGCAGCTGCAGGCAGGGGAGGACAGTGTTTCCCTCCTCTTGTGCACATTTAACTCTGGGTGAGAGCACGAGTTCTGGTTTCCCTGCAGCACTTGGCTTCAGGCTGGTGCTGGTGTGGCACTGGGAGGTGATTGGTGAGTTTTGTTATGAAGCTTTAGATGTTCCATGTGCTGTAGGGGTTCTGGAAATAACCAGATAATCCCCAATCTGCACGTGCAGGATATTACTCTAGGTAAAGTCAAGGAAGATGAAAAGCAGGTTGGACTCTATCTTGAAATGCCTTTTCCAACCTCAATGATTCTGTAATCCCAAATCACAGCAGGCAGGGGAGGAAATCCATGTCCAAATGTGTGAGGAGCCCCACCAGACCCTGGTAGGACACCCTGCTGGATCTGTTGTCTTCTGAGGTTGGGCAGAGGGGCCAGGACATGGCACTGGCCTCATTATCACTGTGCCCAGTGTGGGATGTGAGTGGGGACCTGCCTGGCAGCCGAGACACGAACCCTTGTCGAACCACAGCTCATTTAACCACAGAGAGGTCTCTGCTGCCTGCTTGGTGCTCCTGCAGCGGGTCCTGCTGAGTTTGCCCTTGCAGAAAACCCCTCTTGAGCACTTCTTCATGTTCCCTCAAAGGCTGCTCCGGCTCCTCTTGCCCTTGCTCAGCTCTTGCTTAGATATTCACCTGCCCCTGAATAAATCAAAGCAGCACACGAGTGCTTGGGCTCCATCCAACCCCCCCCAGGGCCCGGGCGGGAGGGAACAGGACAGGGGCAGGTTGTGCAGCCATCCCTGGAGGGCACCTCCTTCCTGGATGTGCTGCAGGTGCACAGCCCCAGGGTTGCATTTCCCAGTTCCTCTTATTTTATTTTGGTTTGGTTTATTTTTTTTGTTTGTTTTCAGGAAGGAAAACTGAGCACATGGCAGTAAAGGCCCGGGGGCAGTGGGGTCAGTGTCTGCCATGGAGGCCGGAGCTGCCCGGGGTGTGCCACGGCACATCCCTCCCCCAGCTTTGTGGCTGACCATGGACTGTCTGGGCTGTGGCTGGGACAGGGTGGGGAGACGTCTCTTGGCTTGATCTTTCGAGATCAAAGGACTGGCCAGCTTTGCAGTGGGGCTGCTGGCAGCCAGGGCTGTCCCCAGCCACAGATGGAACCAGGGCTGGCTGCTAGGGCAAGGAACATGGCTGGGAGTGACTCCTTGGCCCTGGCTGGTTCTGCCTTGCTTATAGATGCCAAAAAAACTACAGATGCAAAAATATCTAAGAGAGTTGGGATTGTTCAGCCTAGAGAAGAGGAGGCTCTGGGGAGAGCTTCTGGGGGCCTTTCAGTGCTTAAAGGGGCCTGTCAGAAAGACGGGGACAGACTTTAGAGCAGGGTCTGTTGGGACAGAACAAGGGGTGGTGGTTTAAACTAAAAGAGGGAGATACAGACTGGAGAGAAGGAAGACATTTTTTACACTGAGGGTGGTGAGAGCCTGTCTGGGGTTGCCCAGAGAGGTGGTGGCTGCCCCATCCCTGGCACCATTGCAGGGGAGGTTGGCCGGGGCTCTGAGCAC